>JAECWR010000288.1:0-151382 GCA_018150935.1 Drosophila pruinosa
TTTGTGCTTTTAATGTTTTTGATGTTTTTAATTTTTTTGATGTTTTTTGATGTTTTTGATGTGTTTGATGTTTTGATGTTTTGATGTTTTTGATGCTTCTGATGCTTTTTTGATGTTTTTGATGTTTTTGCGTTTTTCGGGATGTTATTGATGTTTCTTTTGATGTTATTGATGTTTTGTGTTTTTGATGTTTTGATGTTTGTAATGCTTTTGACGTTTTTAATGTTTTTGATGTTTTTGATATTTTGATGTTTTGTTTTTTTTTTTGTTTTTGATTTTATGACGCATTTGAAGTTTTAATGTTTTGATGTTTTAATTTTTTTGATGTTTTTGATGTTTTTGATGTGTGTGATGTTTTTGATGTTTTTGATGTTTTTGGTGTTTTTAATGTTTTTAATGTTTTGTAATGTAATGCTTTCTTTTGATGTTTTTAATGCTCTTTGATGTTTTAATGTTTTGATGTTATTGATGTTTTTGACGTTTTGCATGTTTCTTTTTGATGTTCCTTGATATTTCTTTGATGTTTTCCTTGGATGTTCTTTGATGTTTCTTAATCGCCTTTGATGTTTTTGATGTTTTGATGTTTCCTTTGGATGCTCTTGATTGCCTTGGATGTTTTGGATGCTTTCGATGTTTCTTGACGTTTTGATGTTTTTGATGTTTCTTTGGATGTTTTTGATGTTTTTGACGTTTCTTGATTGCCTTGATGCTTTGACGTTCTTTTGATGTTTTGATAGTTTGATGTTTTTGATGTTTTACCTTTTGATGTTTTGATGTTCCTTGATGTTTTTGTTTTTTGATGTTTTTGCTGTTTCCTTTACGTTTTTGAGTTTTGTTGCTTTTGATGTTTTTTTGAGGTTTTTTATGTTTTGATTTTTTTGATAGTTTTTTTGACAGTTTTGATGCTTTTGATGTTTTTTTTTTTTGATGTTTTTGTTTTTTATTTTCTTTTTTGTTGCTTTTGATGCTTCCGATGTTTTTTATGTTTTTGATGCTTTTGATTTTTTTGATGTTTTTGATGTTTTGATGTTTTTTTGATACTTTTGATGTTTTGATGTTTTTTGATGTTTTGATGTTTTTGATGTTTTTGATGTTTGGATGCCTCTGATGTTTTTGATGTTTTGATGTTTTGATGTTTTTGATGTTTTGATGTTTTTGATGTTTTTGATGTTTTTGATGTTCTTTGATTTTTGATGTTTTTGTTTTGATGTTTTTTGATGTTTTGATGTTTTTGATTTTTGATGTTTTTGATGCTTTTGATGTTTTGATGTTTTGACGTTTTGATGTTTTGATGTTTTTGATGTTTTTTTTTTTTTGATGTTTTGATGTTTTTGATGTTTTTTTTTTTTGATGTTTTTGATGTTTTGATGTTTGATGTTTTTGATGTTTTTGATGTTTTGATGTTTTGATGTTTTTGATGTTTTGATGTTTTGATGTTTTGATGTTTTTGATGTTTTTGATGTTTTTTGATGTTTTGATGTTTCTTTTATGTTTTTGATGTTTTGATGTTTTTGATGTTTTTTGTTTTTGATGTTTTGATGTTTTTGATTGTTTTTTTGTTGTTTTGATGTTTTTGGTTTTTTTACTTTTTTTGTTGCTTTTGATGTTGTTGGTGTTTTAATGTTTTGATGTTTTGATGTTTTTGATGTTTTGATGTTTTTGATGTTTTTTTTGTTTTTTTTTGTTTTTGATGTTTTTGATGTTTTGATGTTTTTGATGTTTGATGCTTTTGATGTTTTGATGCTTTTTTGATGTCTTTGATGTTTTTGATGTTTTTGATGTTTTTGATGTTCCTGATGTTTTGATGTTTTTGATGTTTTTAATGTTTTTGATGTTTTGATGTTTTTGATGTTTTTGATGTTTTTGATGTTTTTGATGCTTTTGATGTTTTTGATGTTTTTGATGTTTTGATGTTTTTGATGTTTTTGATGTTTTGATTTTTTGATGCTTTTGATGTTTTTGACGTTTTTGATGTTTTGATGTTTTTTGATGTTTTTGATGTTTTTGATGTTTTTGATGTTTCGCTTTTTGATGTTTTTGATGTTTTTGATGTTTTTGATGTCTTTTTGATGTTTTGATGTTCCTTGATGTTTTTGATGTTTTTCGATGTTTGAAGTTTTGAAGCTTTTGATGTTTTTGATGTTTTGATGTTTTGATGTTTTTGATGTTTTTTGATGTTTTTGATGTTTTGATGTTTTGATGCTTGTAATGTTTTTGATGTTTTTAATGTTTTTGATGTTTGATGTTTTTGATGCTTTTTAATGTTTTTGATGTTTTGATGTTTTGATGTTTTTTTTTGATGTTTTTGATGCTTTTGATGTTTTGATGTTTCTGATGTCTTCGATGTTCTAATGTTTTTAATGTTTTGATTTTTTGATGTTTTGATGTTTTGATGTTTTGATATTTTTGATGTTTTGATGTTTTGATGTTTTTGATGTTTTGATGTTTTTGATGTTTTTGATGTTATTGTTTTTTTGTTTTTTTTTGATGTTTTTCGTTTTTTGATATTTTTTTTTTGCTGTATTTGATGTTGTTGATGTTTTTGATGTTTTGATGTTTTTTGAAGTTTTTTGATGTTTTGATGTTTTGATGTTTTGATGTTTTGATGTTTTTGATGTTTTTTTTTGTTTTTTGATGTTTTTGATATTTTGATGTTTTGATGTTTTTGATGTTTTTGATGTTTTGATGTTCTTGATGTTTTTGATGTTTTGAAGTTTTTTTTGATGTTTTTGATGTTTTTGATGTTTTTGATGTTTTTGATGTTTTTGATGTTTTTGATGTTTTTGATCTTTTGATGTTTTTGATGTTTTTGATGTTTGGATGTTTTGATGTTTTTGATGTTTTTGATGTTTTTGATGCTTTTGATGTTTTTGATGTTTTTGATGTTTGATTCTTTTGATGTTTTGAAGTTTTGACGTTTTTGATGTTTTTGACGTTTTGATGTTCTTTGATGTTTTTGATGTTTTTTGATGTTTTGTATGTTTTGATGTTTTAGATGTTCTTGATGTTTTGATGTTTTGATGTTTTTGAAGTTTTTGATTTTTTGATGTTTTGATGTTTTTGATGTTTTTGATGTTTTGATGTTTTGATGTTTTTGATGTTTTTGATGTTTTCTGTTTTTTTGAAGTTTTTGATGCTTTTTGATGTTTGTGATGTTTGATGTTTTTGAATGTTTTTAATGCTTTTGATGTTTTTGATGGTTTTGATGCTTTTAATGTTTTGATGTTTTTGATGTTTTGATGTTTTGATGTTTTTGATGCTTTTGTGTTTCCGTTGTGTTTTGATGCTCTTGATGTTTTGATGTTCTTGATGTTTTTGAGTTTTGATGTTTTGATGTTTTGATGTTTTTGATGTTTTTGATTTCTTTTGATGTTTTGATGTTTTGATGTTTCTGCGTTTTTGATGTTTTTTGATGTTTTGATGTTTTTTGATGTTTGATGTTTCGATGTTTTTGATGTTTTTGATGTTTTTGATGTTTGTAATGCTTTTGATTTTTTTAATGTTTTTGATGTTTTGATTTTTGATGTTTTTGTGTTTTTGTTTTTTTGTGTTTTGTATTTTATGATGTTTTTGATTTTTTTGATGTTTTTGATGTTTTAATTTTTTAATTTTTTTGATGTTTTTGATGTTTTTGATGTTTTTTTGATGTTCCTTTGATGTTTTTGATGTTTTTGATGTTTTTGATGTTTTTGATGTTTTTGATGTTATTGATGTTTTTGATGTTTTGATGTTTTTGATGTTTTTTTGATGCTTTGATGTTTTAATGCTTTTGATGTTTTAATGTTTTTGATGTTTTTGTTTTTTGATGTTTTGTTTTTTTTTTTGTTTTTGACTTTTATGACGTTTTTGAAGTTTTAATGTTTTTGATGTTTTTTATTTTTTTGATGTTTTTGATGTTTGATGTTTTTGATGTTTTTGTCTTTTAATGTTTTTAATGTTTTGTAATGTTTTTGTTTTTTTTAATGTTTTTTGATGTTTTGATGTTTTTGATGTTATTGATGTTTTTGACGTTTTGTTTTTTTGATGTTTTTGATGTTCTTGATTTTTTGATTTTTGATGTTTTTGATGTTTTTGATGTTTTGATGTTTTTAATGTTTTGATGTTTTTGACGTTTTTGATGTTTTGATGTTTGGATGCTTTTTGATGTTTTTGATTTTTTGACGTTTTGATGTTTTTGACTTTTTGATGTTTTGTTTTTTTTTTTTTTTGATGTTTTGATCTTATGACGTATTTGACGTTTTGATGTTTTTGATGTTTTTGATGTTTTGATGTTTTAGATGTTTTGATGTTTTTGATTTTTTTGATGTTTTTGTTTTTTTTTTGATGTTTTGATTTACGACGTATTTGAGGTTTTGTAGCCTTTGATATTTTGATGTTTTTGATGCTTCGATGTTTGATGCTTTTGATGTTATTGATGTTTTGATTTTTTTTTTTGATGTTTCCTGTTTTTTTATTTATTTTTGTTTTTTGTATTTGATGTTTTGATGTTTTTGATGTTTCTTTTTTATGTTTTTTTGATGTTTTTGATGTTTTTCCAATTTTTTGATGTTTTGATGTTTTTGATGTTTTTGATGTTTTGATGTTTAGACGTTTTGATATTTTTGATGTTTTGATGTCTTTTGATGTTTTTGATGTTTTCGATGTTTTTGATGCTTTTGAAGTTTTTGATGTTTTTGATGTTTGTGATGTTCTTGATGTTATTGATTTGATTGATTTTATTGATGTTTTTGATGTTTTGATGTTATTGATGTTTTTTTTGTTTTTGATGCTTTTGATGTTTTTGATGTTTTTTATGTTTTTGATGATTTTGATGTTTTGGATGTTTTTGATGTTTTTTATGTTTTTGATGTTTTTGATGTTTTCGATTTTTTTATATTTTTTTTTTTTGTTTTTGATGTTTTGATCTTTTTAACGTATTTGATGCTTTTAATGTTTTTGAGGTTTTTGATGTGTTGATGTTTCTGATGATCTTAATGTTTTAAATGTTTTTCAGGTTGATGATGTTTTTGATGATTTTGATGTTTTTGATATTTTGTTGTTTTTGGTGTTTTAATGTTATTATGTTTTTGTGTTTATTATGTTTTGATGGTTTTGTTGTTTTTACTGTTTTTAATGTTTTTGATGTTTTTGATGTTTTTGATGTTTTTGATCTTTTTGATGTTTTTGATGTTTTCGATATTCTGATTTTTTTGATTTTTTTGATGATTTTGATGTTTTGTTGTTTTTCATGTTTTTGGTGTTTTTGGTGTTTTGACGTTTTTTGATGTTTTTGATGTTTTTGATGTTTTGATGTTTTTGATGTTTTTGATGTTTTTATGTTTTTTGATGTTTTTGTTACTCTTTTTGATATTTTTTGAACTTTTTAATGTTTTTGATATTTTTGATGTTATTTTGTTTATTATGTTTTTGATGTTTTTAATGTTTCTTATATTTTTAATGTTTTTGATGTTTTGATGTTTTGCTGTTTTTGATGTTTTTGATGTTCTTGATATTTTTGATATTTTTGATGTTTTTGATGTTTTTGATGTTTTGATGTTCTTTTGATGTTTTGATGTTTTTGATGTTTTGATGTTTTTGATGTTTTTGATGTTTTTGATGTTTTTGATGTTTTGATGTCTTTGATGTTTTGATGTTTTTGATGTTTTTATGTTTTTTTATGTTTATTATGTTTTGATGTTTTGATGTTTATAACGCTTTTTATGCTTATGATGTTTATGATGTTTTTGATGTTTTTGATGTTTTTAATGTTTTTGATGTTTTTGATGTTTTGATGTTTTTGATGTTTTTGATGTTTTTGAGGATTTTGATGTTTTTGATGTTTTTTATATTTTGATGTTTTTGATGTTATTGATGTTTTGATATATTTGATGTTTTTGATGTTTTGATGTTATTGATGTTTTTGATGTTTTGATGTTTTTGATATTTTTGATGTTTTTGATTTTTTGATGTTTTCGATATTTTGATTTTTTGATGTTTTTGATGTTTTGTTGTTTTTGATGTTTTGTTGTTTTTGATGTTTAGATGTTATTTGCGTTTATTATGTTTTTGATGTTCTCAATGTTTTTTATATTTATGATGTTTTTCATGTTTTGCTGTTTTTAATGTTTTGAAGTTTTGATGTTTTTGATGTTTTGTTGTTTTGTTGCATTTGATGTTTTGATGTTTTGATGTTTTTGATGTTTTTGATGTTTTTGATGTTATTGATGTTTTGTTTTTTTTTTTTTGATTTTTCTGTTTTTTTATATTTTTTTCTATTTGATGTTTTTGATGTTATTGATGTTTTTGATGTTATTGATGTTTTTGATGTTTTGATGTTATTGTTTTGATGTTTTTTTTTTTTTTTGATGTTTCTGTTTTTTATTTATTTTTTTTTTTTTTGTATTTGATGTTGTTGATGTTTTGATGTTTTGATGTTTTTGATGTTTTTTTGATGTTGTTTATGTTTCTTTGATGTTTTGATGTTATTGATGTTTTTGATGTTTTTGATGTTTTTGATGTTTTGATGTTTTTGATGCTTTTGATGTTTTTGATGTTTTGATGTTTTTGATGTTTTTGATTTTTTGATGTTTTGTTTTTTTTTTTTAATGTTTTGTTTTTTTTTTATTTTATTGTTGTATTTGATGTTTTTGATGTTATTGATGTTTTGATGTTATTGATGTTTTTGATGTTTTTGATCTTTTTGATGTTTTTGATGTTTGTAATGCTTTTGATGTTTTTGACGTTTTGATGTTTTTTATGTTTTTGATGTTTTTAATATTTTGATGTTTTGTTTTTTTTTTGTTTTTGATTTAATGACGTATTTGAAGTTTTTAATGTTTTGATGCTTTTAATGTTTTGATGTTTTTGATGTTTTGGATGTGTTTGATGTTTTTGATGTTTTTGATGTTTTTGATGTTTTGATGTTTTTGATGTTTGGATGTTTTTGATGTTTTTGTATTTTCGATGTTTTTAATGTTTTTCATGTTTTTGACGTTTTGATGTTTGTAATGATTTTGATGTTTTTAATGTTTTTTGATGTTTTTGATGTTTTTGGGTTTTGATGTTATTGATGTTTTTGACGTTTTGATGTTTTCGATGTTTTTGATCTTCTTGATATTTTTGATGTTTTTGATGTTTTTGATGTTTTTGCTGTTTTTGATGTTTTTGATGTTTTGATGTTTTTGATGTTTTTGATGTTTTTGATGTTTTTGATTTTTTTGACGTTTTTGATGTTTTTGATTTTTTTTGATGTTCTGTTTTTTTTTTTTTGATGTTTTTGATTTTATGACGTATTTGACGTTTTTGATGTTTTTGATGTTTTGATGTTTTTGATGTTTTTGATTTTTTTGATGTTTTTTTTTTTTTTTTTGATGTTTTTGATTTTATGACGTATTTGACGTTTTGATGTTTTTGATGTTTTTGATGTTTTTGATGTTTTTGATGTTTTTGATGTTTTTGATGTTTTTGAAGTTTTTGATGTTATTGATGCTTTTTTTTTTTTTGATGTTTCTGTGTTTTATTTATATATTTATTTTTTTGTATTTGATGTTGTTGATGTTTTGATGTTTTTGAAGTTTTGATGTTTTTGATGTTTTTGATTTTTTGATGATTTTGATGTTTTTGATGTTTTTGATATTTTTGATGTTTTTGATGTTTTTGATGTTTTTGATGTTTTGATGTTTTTGATGTTTTTTGATGTTTTTGATGTTTTTGAAGTTTTTGATGTTTGTGATGTTCTTGATGTCTTGATGTTATTGATTTTATTGATGTTTTTGATGTTTTTGATGTTTTTGATGTTTTTGATGTTTTCGATGTTTTTGATGTTTTTGAAGTTTTTGATGTTTTTTGATGTTTGTGATGTTCTTGATGTCTTGATGTTATTGATTTTATTGATGTTTTTGATGTTTTTGATGTTATTGATGTTTTTTTTGTTTTTGATGTTTTCGATGTTTTTGATGATTTATATGTTTTTGATGATTTTGATGTTTTGTATGTTTTTAATGTTTTATATGTTTTTGATGTTTTTGATGTTTTCGATTTTTTTATGTTTTTTTTATGTTTTTGATGTTTTTGATTTTATAACGTATTTGATGCTTTTAATGTTTTTGAGGTTTTGATGTGTTGATATTTCTGGTGATTTTAATGTTTTAAATGTTTTTCATGTTGATGATGTTTTTGATGATTTTGATGTTTTGATATTTTGTTGTTTTTGATGTTTTTTATGTTATTATCTTTTCTATGTTTATTATGTTTTGATGGTTTTAATGTTTTTAATGTTTTTTATGTTTATGATGTTTTTGATGTTTTGATGTTTTTGATCTTTTTGATGTTTTTGATGTTTTCGATATTTTGATTTTTTTTGATTTTTTTGATTTTTTTGATGTTTTTGATGTTTTGTTGTTTTTGATGTTTTTGATGTTTATGATATTTTTGATGTTTTAATGTTTTGATGTTTTGATATTTTGATGTTATTTTTGTTTATTATGTTTTTGATGTTTTTAATGTTTCTTATATTTATAATGTTTTTGATGTTTTTGATGTTTTGTTGTTTTTGATGTTTTTGATGTTCTTGATATTTTTGATATTTTTGATGTTTTGATGTTTTTGATGTTTTGATGTTTTGATGTTTTTGATGTTTTTGATGTTTTTGATGTTTTGATGTTTTGATGTTTTTTGATGTTTTTATGTTTTTTATGTTTATTATGTTTTTGATGTTTTTGATGTTTTTAATGTTTTTATGTTTATGATGTTTATGATGTTTTGATGTTTTGATGTTTTTGATGTTTTCATGTTTTTGATGTTTTTGATGTTTTTGTTTTGTTTTTGATGTTTTTGATGTTTTGATGTTTTTGATGTTTTTGAGGTTTTTGATGTTTTTGATGTTTTTGATGTTTTTGATGTTTTTGATGTTTTTGATGTTTTTGATGATTTTGATGTTTTTGATGTTCTTGATGTTTTTGATGTTTTTGATGTTTTTGATGTTTTTGATGTTTTTGATGTTTTTGATGTTTTTGATGTTTTTGATGTTTTTGATGTTTTTGATGTTTTTGATGTTTTTGATGTTTTTGATGATTTTGATGTTTTTGATGTTCTTGATGGTTTTGATGTTTTTGATGTTTTTGATGTTTTTATGTTTTGGATGTTTTTGATGTTTTTGATTTTTTTGACGTTTTTGATGTTTTTGATTTTTTTTATGTTTTTGATGTTTTTATGTTTTGGATGTTTTTGATTTTTTTGACGTTTTTGATTTTTTGATGTTTATTTTTTTTTTTTTTTTTTTGATGTTTTTGATGTTTTTGATGTTTTTGATGTTCTTGATGTTTTTGATGTTTTTGTTTTTTTGATGTTTTGTTTTTTTTTTGATGTTTTTGATTTTATGACGTATTTGATGTTTTTAATGTTTTTGAGGTCTTGAAGTTTTTGATATATTTGATGTTTTCGATGTTTTTGACGTTTTTGATGTTTTTGATTTTTTTATGTTTTTGATGTTTTTATGTTTTGGATGTTTTTGATGTTTTTGATTTTTTTGACGTTTTTGATTTTTTTGATGTTTATTTTTTTTTTTTTTTTTTTGATGTTTTTGATGTTTTTGATGTTCTAGATGTTCTTGATGTTTTTGATGTTTTTGATCTTTTGATGTTTTGTTTTTTTTTTTGATGTTTTTGATTTTATGACGTATTTGATGTTTTTAATGTTTTTGAGGTCTTGAAGTTTTTGATATATTTGATGTTTTCGATGTTTTTGATGTTATTGATGTTTTTTTTTTTTTTTTTGATGTTTCTGTTTTTTTTTATTTATTTATTTTTTTTTTTGTATTTGATGTTTTTGATGTTTTTGATGTTTTGATGTTTTTGCTGTTTTTGATGTTTTTGATATTTTTGATGTTTTTAATGTTTTTGATGTTTTTGATATTTTTTATGTTATTTTGTTTATTATGTTTTTAATGTTTCTTATATTTATAATGTTTTTGATGTTTTGATGTTTTGCTGTTTTTGATGTTCTTGATATTTTGATATTTTTGATGTTTTGATGTTTTTGATGTTTTGATGTTTTTGATGTTTTTGATGTTTTTGATGTTTTTATGTTTTTTATGTTTATTATGTTTTGATGTTTTTGATGTTTTTAATGTTTTTGATGTTTATGATGTTTATGATGTTTTTGATGTTTTTAATGTTTTTGATGTTTTGATGTTTTTGATGTTTTTGATGTTTTGATGTTTTGATGTTTTTGATGTTTTTGATGTTTTTGATGTTTTTGATATTTTTGATGTTTTTGATGTTATTGATGTTTTTGATATATTTGATGTTTTTGATGTTTTTGATGTTTTTGATGTTTTTGATGTTTTTGATGTTTTTGATGTTTTTGATGTTTTTGATATTTTTGATGTTTTGATGTTTTTGATGTTTTCGATATTTTAATTTTTTGATGTTTTTGATGTTTTGTTGTTTTGATGTTTTGTTGTTTTTGATGTTTAGATGTTATTTATGTTTATTATGTTTTGATGTTCTCAATGTTTTTTATATTTATGATGTTTTTCATGTTTTGCTGTTTTTAATGTTTTGAAGTTTTTGATGGTTTTGATGTTTTGTTGTATTTGATGTTTTTGATGTTTTTGATGTTATTGATGTTTTGTTTTTGTTTTTTTGATTTTTCTGTTTTTTTATATTTTTTTGTTCTATTTGATGTTTTTGATGTTATTGATGTTTTTGATGTTATTGATGTTTTTGATGTTTTTGATGTTATTGATGTTTTGTTTTTTTTTTTTTTTGATGTTTCTGTTTTTTATTTATTTTTTTTTTTTTTGTATTTGATGTTGTTGATGTTTTTGATGTTTTGATGTTTTGATGTTTTTGATGTTTTTGATGTTTTTAATGTTTTTGATGTTTTGATGTTATTGATGTTTTTGATGTTTTTGATGTTTTTGATGTTTTGATGTTTTTGATGTTTTTGATGTTTTTTGATGTTTCTTGATGTTTTTGATGTTTTTGATGTTTTTGATGTTATTGATGTTTTTGATGTTATTGATGTTTTTGATGTTTTTTGATGTTTTTGATGTTTTTGATGTTTTTGATGTTTTTGATGTTTTTGATGTTTTTGATGTTTGTAATGCTTTTGATGTTTTTTGACGTTTTTGATGTTTTTTTATGTTTTTGATGTTTTTGATATTTTGATGTTTCGTTTTTTTTTTTGTTTTTGATTTAATGACGTATTTGAAGTTTTTAATGTTTTTGATGTTTTTAATGTTTTGATGTTTTTGATGTTTTGATGTGTTTGATGTTTTTGATGTTTTTGATGTTTTTGATGTTTTGATGTTTTTGATGTTTTTGATGTTTTTGATGTTTTTGATGTTTTTGGTATTTTCGATGTTTTTAATGTCTTTCATGTTTTTGACGTTTTGATGTTTGTAATGCTTTGATGTTTTTAATGTTTTTGATGTTTTGATGTTTTTAAGGTTTTGATGTTATTGATGTTTTTGACGTTTTGGATGTTTTCGATGTTTTTGATGTTCTTGATATTTTTGATGTTTTTGATGTTTTTGATGTTTTTGATGTTTTTTATGTTTTTGATGTTTTGATGTTTTTGATGTTTTTGATGTTTTGGATGTTTTTGATGTTTTTGATTTTTTTGACGTTTTTGATGTTTTTGATTTTTTTGATGTTCTGTTTTTTTTTTTTTTTTTTTTGATGTTTTTGATGTTTTTGATGTTTTTGATGTTTTTGATGTTTTTGATGTTTTTGATGTTTTTGATGTTTTTGATTTTTTTGATGTTTTTGATGTTTTTGATGTTTTTGATGTTTTTGATGTTTTTGATGTTTTTGAAGTTTTTGATGTTTGTGATGTTCTTGATGTCTTGATGTTATTGATTTTATTGATGTTTTTGATGTTTTTGATGTTTTTAATGTTTTTGATGTTTTTGATGTTTTCGATGTTTTTGATGTTTTTGAAGTTTTTGATGTTTTTGATGTTTGTGATGTTCTTGATGTCTTGATGTTATTGATTTTATTGATGTTTTTGATGTTTTTGATGTTGTTGATGTTATTGATGTTTTTTTTTTTGTTTTTGATGTTTTCGATGTTTTTGATGATTTATATGTTTTTGATGATTTTGATGTTTTGTATGTTTTTGATGTTTTATATGTTTTTGATGTTTTCGATTTTTTTTATGTTTTTTTTTATGTTTTTGATGTTTTTGATTTTATAACGTATTTGATGCTTTTAATGTTTTTGAGGTTTTTGATGTGTTGATATTTCTGGTGATTTTAATGTTTTAAATGTTTTTCATGTTGATGATGTTTTTTGATGATTTTGATGTCTTTGATATTTTGTTGTTTTTGATGTTTTGGATGTTTTTAATGTTATTATGTTTTCTATGTTTATTATGTTTTTGATGGTTTTAATGTTTTTAATGTTTTTTATGTTTATGATGTTTTTGATGTTTTTGATGTTTTTGATCTTTTGATGTTTTTGATGTTTTCGATATTTTGATTTTTGATTTTTTTTGATTTTTTTGATGTTTTTGATGTTTTGTTGTTTTTGATGTTTTTGATGTTGTTATGTTTTTTATGTTTATTATGTTTTGATGTTTTTAATGTTATTGATGTTCTTGATGTTTTGATGTTTTTGATGTTTTTGATGTTTTTGATGTTTTTGATGTTTTTGATGTTTTTGGTGTTTTTGATGTTTTTGATGTTTTTGATGTTTTTGATGTTTTGATGTTTTTGATGTTTTTGATGTTTTTGATGTTTTTGATGTTTTTGATGTTTTTGATGTTTTTGATGTTTTTGATGTTTTGATGTTTTTGATGTTTTTATGTTTTTGATGTTTTTGATGTTTTGATGTTTTTGATGTTTTGATGTTTTTGATGATTTTGATGTTTTTGATGTTCTTGATGTTTTGGATGTTTTTGATGTTTTTGATTTTTTTGACGTTTTTGATTTTTTGATGTTTATTTATTTTTTTTTTTTTTTGATGTTTTTGATGTTTTTGATGTTTTTGATGTTTTTGATGTTTTTGATGTTCTTGATGTTTTTGATGTTTTTGATGTTTTTGATGTTTTTGATGTTTTTGATGTTTTTGATGTTTTTGATGTTTTTGGTGTTTTTGATGTTTTTGATGTTTTTGATGTTTTTGATGTTTTTGATGTTTTTATGTTTTGGATGTTTTTGATTTTTTTGACGTTTTTGATGTTTTTGATTTTTTTATGTTTTTGATGTTTTTGATGTTTTTATGTTTTGGATGTTTTTGATGTTTTTGATTTTTTTGACGTTTTTGATTTTTTGATGTTTATTTTTTTTTTTTTTTTTTGATGTTTTTGATGTTCTTGATGTTTTTGATGTTTTTGATCTTTTGATGTTTTGTTTTTTTTTTGTTTTTTTTGATTTTATGACGTATTTGATGTTTTTAATGTTTTTGATGTTTTTGATGTTTTTGATGTTATTGATGTTTTGTTTTTTTTTTTTGATGTTTCTGTTTTTCTTTATTTTTTTTTATTTTTTTTGTTGTATTTGATGTTTTTGATGATTTTGATGTTTTTGATGTTCTTGATGTTTTGGATGTTTTTGATGTTTTTGATTTTTTTGACGTTTTTGATTTTTTGATGTTTATTTATTTTTTTTTTTTTTGATGTTTTTGATGTTTTTGATGTTTTTGATGTTTTTGATGTTTTTGATGTTTTTGATGTTTTTGATGTTTTTTGATGTTTTTGATGTTTTTGATGTTTTTGATGTTCTTGATGTTTTTGATGTTTTTGATGTTTTTGATGTTTTTGATGTTTTTGATGTTTTTGATGTTTTTGATGTTTTTGATGTTTTTGATGTTTTTGATGTTTTTGATGTTTTGATGTTTTTGATGTTTTTGATGTTTTTGATGTTTTTATGTTTTTGATGTTTTTGATGTTTTTGATGTTTTTGATGTTTTTGATGTTTTTGATGTTTTTGATGTTTTTGATGTTTTTGATGTTTTTGATGTTTTTGATGTTTTTGATGTTTTTGATGTTTTTGATGTTCTTGATGTTTTTGATGTTTTTGATGTTTTTGATTTTTTTGATGTTTTTGATGTTTTTGATGTTTATTTATTTATTTTTTTTGATGTTTTTGATGTTTTTGATGTTTTTGATGTTTTTGATGTTTTTGATGTTTTTGATGTTTTTGATGTTTTTGATGTTTTTGATGTTTTTGATGTTTTTGATGTTCTTGATGTTTTTGATGTTTTTGATGTTTTTGATGTTTTTGATGTTTTTGATGTTTTTGATGTTTTTGATGTTTTTGATGTTTTTGGTGTTTTGATGTTTTTGATGTTTTTGATGTTTTGATGTTTTTGATGTTTTTATGTTTTGGATGTTTTTGATTTTTTTGACGTTTTTGATGTTTTTGATTTTTTTTATGTTTTTGATGTTTTTGATGTTTTTATGTTTTGGATGTTTTTGATGTTTTTGATTTTTTTGACGTTTTTTGATTTTTTGATGTTTTTTTTTTTTTTTTTTGATGTTTTTGATGTTCTTGATGTTTTTGATGTTTTTGATCTTTTGATGTTTTTTTTTTTTTTTGATGTTTTTGATTTTATGACGTATTTGATGTTTTTAATGTTTTTGATGTTTTTGATGTTTTTGATGTTATTGATGTTTTGTTTTTTTTTTGATGTTTCTGTTTTTCTTTATTTTTTTTATTTTTTTGTTGTTTTTGATGTTTTTGATGTTTTTGAAGTTTTTGATGTTTTTGATGTTTTTGATGTTTTTGATGTTTATGATGTTTTTGATGTTTTTGATGTTTTTGATGTTTTTGATGTTTTTGATGTTTTTGATGTTTTTGATGTTTTTGATGTTTTTGATGTTTTTGATGTTTTTAATGTTTTTAATGTTTTTAATGTTTTTAATGTTTTTAATGTTTTTGATGTTTTTGATGTTTTTGATGTTTTTGATGGTATTGATGTTTTTGATGTTTTTGATGTTCTTGATGTTTTTGATGTTTTTGATGTTTTTGATGTTTTTGATGTTTTTGATGTTTTTGATGTTTTTGATGTTTTTGGTGTTTTTGATGTTTTTGATGTTTTTGATGTTTTTGATGTTTTTGATGTTTTTATGTTTTGGATGTTTTTGATTTTTTTGACGTTTTTGATGTTTTTGATTTTTTTTATGTTTTTGATGTTTTTGATGTTTATATGTTTTGGATGTTTTTGATGTTTTTGATTTTTTTGACGTTTTTGATTTTTTGATGTTTATTTTTTTTTTTTTTTTTGATGTTTTTGATGTTTTTGATGTTTTTGATGTTTTTGATCTTTTTGATGTTTTTTTTTTTTTTTTGATGTTTTTGATTTTTTGATGTTTTTGATGTTTTTGATGTTTTTGATGTTTTTGATGTTTTTGATGTTATTGATGTTTTGTTTTTTTTTTTTGATGTTTCTGTTTTTCTTTATTTTTTTTATTTTTTTTGTTGTATTTGATGTTTTGATGATTTTGATGTTTTTGATGTTCTTGATGTTTTGGATGTTTTTGATGTTTTTGATTTTTTTGACGTTTTTGATTTTTTGATGTTTATTTATTTTTTTTTTTTTGATGTTTTTGATGTTTTTGATGTTTTTGATGTTTTTGATGTTTTTGATGTTTTTGATGTTTTTGATGTTTTTGATGTTTTTGATGTTCTTGATGTTTTTGATGTTTTTGATGTTTTTGATGTTTTTGATGTTTTTGATGTTTTTGATGTTTTTGATGTTTTTGATGTTTTTGATGTTTTTGATGTTTTTGATGTTTTGATGTTTTTGATGTTTTTATGTTTTTGATGTTTTTGATGTTTTTGATGTTTTTGATGTTTTTGATGTTTTTGATGTTTTTGATGTTTTTGATGTTTTTGATGATTTTGATGTTTTTGATGTTCTTGATGTTTTGGATGTTTTGGATGTTTTTGATGTTTTTGATTTTTTTGACGTTTTTGATTTTTTGATGTTTATTTATTTTTTTTTTTTGATGTTTTTGATGTTTTTGATGTTTTTGATGTTTTTGATGTTTTTGATGTTTTTGATGTTTTTGATGTTTTTGATGTTTTTGATGTTTTTGATGTTCTTGATGTTTTTGATGTTTTTGATGTTTTTGATGTTTTTGATGTTTTTGATGTTTTTGATGTTTTTGATGTTTTTGGTGTTTTTGATGTTTTTGATGTTTTTGATGTTTTTGATGTTTTTGATGTTTTTATGTTTTGGATGTTTTTTGATTTTTTTGACGTTTTTGATGTTTTTGATTTTTTTATGTTTTTGATGTTTTTGATGTTTTTATGTTTGGATGTTTTTGATGTTTTTGATTTTTTTGACGTTTTTGATTTTTTGATGTTTTTTTTTTTTTTTTTTTTGATGTTTTTGATGTTTTTGATGTTTTTGATGTTTTTGATGTTTTTGATGTTTTGTTTTTTTTTTTGATGTTTTTGATTTTATGACGTATTTGATGTTTTTAATGTTTTTGATGTTTTTGATGTTTTGATGTTATTGATGTTTTGTTTTTTTTTTTGATGTTTCTGTTTTTCTTTATTTTTTTTTTTTTTTGTTGTATTTGATGTTTTTGATGTTTTTGATGTTTTTGATGTTTTTGATGTTTTTGATGTTTTTGATGTTTATGATGTTTTTGATGTTTTTGATGTTTTTGATGTTTTTGATGTTTTGATGTTTTTGATGTTTTTGATGTTTTTAATGTTTTTAATGTTTTTAATGTTTTTAATGTTTTTAATGTTTTTAATGTTTTTGATGTTTTTGATGTTTTTGATGTTTTTGATGGTATTGATGTTTTTTGTTTTTTTGATGTTTCTGTTTTTCTTTATTTTTTGTTGTATTTGATGTTTTTGAAGTTTTTGATGTTTTTGATGTTTTTGATGTTTTTGATGTTTATGATGTTTTTGATGTTTTTGATGTTTTGATGTTTTTGATGTTTTTGATGTTTTTGATGTTTTTGATGTTTTTGATGTTTTTAATGTTTTTAATGTTTTTAATGTTTTTAATGTTTTTAATGTTTTTGATGTTTTGATGTTTTTGATGTTTTTGATGGTATTGATGTTTTGTTTTTTTTTGATGTTTCTGTTTTTTATTTTTTTTTTTTTTTGTTGTTGTTGATGTTGTTGATGTTTTTGATGTTTTGATGTTTTTGACGTTTTTGATGTTTTGATGTTTTTGATGTTTTGATGTTTTGATGTTTTGATGTTTTGATGTTTTTGATGTTTTGATGTTTTTGATGTTTTTGATGTTTTTGATGTTTTTAATGTTTTTAATGTTTTTAATGTTTTTAATGTTTTTAATGTTTTTGATGTTTTTGATGTTTTTGATGTTTTTGATGTTATTGATGTTTTGTTTTTTTTTTGATGTTTCTGTTTTTTGTTATTTTTTTTTTTTTGTTGTATTTGATGTTGTTGATGTTTTTGATGTTTTGATGTTGTTAATGTTTTTAATGTTTTTGATGTTTTGATGTTTTTGATGTTTTTGATGTTTTTGATGTTGTTGATGTTTTTGATGTTTTTTATGTTTTTGATGTTTTTGAAGTTTTTGAAGTTTTTTATGTTTTTTATGTTTTTGATGTTTTTGATGTTTTTGATGTTTTTGATGTTTTTGATGTTTTTCATGTTTTTGATGTTTTTGATGTTTTTAATGTTTTTGATGTTTTTGATGTTTTTGATGTTTTTGATGTTTTTGATGTTTTTGATGTTTTTGATGTTTTTGATGTTTTTGATGTTTTTAATGTTTTTGATGTTTTTGATGTTTTTGATGTTTTTGATGTTTTTGATGTTCTTGATGTTTTTGATGTTTTTGATGTTTTTGATGTTTTTGATGTTTTTGATGTTTTTGATGTTTTTGATGTTTTTGATGTTCTTGATGTTTTTGATGTTTTGATGTTTTGAAGTTTTTGAAGTTTTTGATGTTTTGATGTTTTTGATGTTTTGATGTTGTTGATGTTTTGATGTTTTTGATGTTTTGATGTTTTGATGTGTTTTTGATGTTTTTGATGTTTTTGATGTTTCTGATGTTTTTGATGTTTTTGATGTTTTTGATGTTTTGATGTTCTTGATGTTTTTGATGTTCTTGATGTTTTTGAAGTTTTTGAAGTTTTTGATGTTTTTGATGTTTTTGATGTTTTTGATGTTTTTGATGTTTTTGATGTTTTTGATGTTTTTGATGTTTTTGATGTTTTTGATGTTTTTGATGTTTTTGATGTTCTTGATGTTTTTGATGTTTTTGATGTTTTTGATGTTTTTAATGTTTTTGGTATTTTCGATGTTTTTGATGTTTTTGATGTTTTTGATGTTCTTGATGTTTTTGATGTTTTTGATGTTATTAATGTTTTTGATGTTTTTGATGTTTTTGATGTTTTTGATGTTTTTGATGTTTCTGATGTTTTTGATGTTTTTGATGTTTTGATGTTTTTGATGTTTTTGATGTTTGTAATGCTTTGATGTTTTTAATGTTTTTGATGTTTTTAATGTTTTTAATGTTTCGATGTTATTGATGTTTTTGACGTTTTTGATGTTTTTTATGTTTTTGATGTTTTTGATATTTTTGATGTTTTTTTTTTTTTTTTTTTTTTGATTTTATGACGTATTTGAAGTTTTTAATGTTTTTGATGTTTTTAATTTTTTGATGTTTTTAATGTGTTTGATGTTTTTGATGTTTTTTATGTTTTTGATATATTTGATGTTTGTGATGTTTTTGGTATTTTCGATGTTTTTAATGTTTTTCATGTTTTTGACGTTTTTGACGTTTGTAATGCTTTGATGTTTTTAATGTTTTTGATGTTTTTGATGTTTTTAATGTTTTGATGTTATTGATGTTTTTGACGTTTTGGATGTTTTTGATGTTTTTGATGTTTTTGATGGTATTGATGTTTTGTTTTTTTTTTTTGATGTTTCTGTTTTTTATTATTTTTTTTTTTTGTTGTTTTTGATGTTGTTTATGTTTTTATGTTTTTGATGTTTTTGACGTTTTTGATGTTTTTGATGTTTTTGATGTTTTGATGTTTTGATGTTTTGATGTTTTGATGTTTTGATGTTTTTGATGTTTTTGATGTTTTTGATGTTTTTAATGTTTTTAATGTTTTTAATGTTTTTAATGTTTTTAATGTTTTTGATGTTTTTGATGTTTTTGATGTTTTGATGTTTTTGATGTTTTGATGTTTTTGATGTTTTTGATGTTTCTGATGTTTTTGATGTTTTTGATGTTTTGATGTTTGTAATGTTTTGATGTTTTTAATGTTTTTGATGTTTTGATGTTTTTATGTTTTTGATGTTTTTGAAGTTTTTGAAGTTTTTATGTTTTGATGTTTTGATGTTTTTGATGTTTTTGATGTTTTGATGTTTTCATGTTTTGATGTTTTTGATGTTTTAATGTTTTTTTGATGTTTTTGATGTTTTTGATGTTTTGATGTTTTTGATGTTTTTGATGTTTTGATGTTTTGATGTTTTTGATGTTTTTAATGTTTTTGATGTTTTGATGTTTTTGATGTTTTTGATGTTTTTGATGTTCTTGATGTTTTGATGTTTTTGATGTTTTTAATGTTTTTGATGTTTTTGATGTTTTGATGTTTTTGATGTTTTTGATGTTTTTGATGTTTTTGATGTTTTTGATGTTTTTGATGTTTTTGATGTTTTTGATGTTTTTGATGTTTTTGATGTTTTTGATGTTGTTGATGTTTTTGATGTTTTTGATGTTTTTGATGTTTTTGATGTTTTTAATGTTTTTAATGTTTTTAATGTTTTTAATGTTTTTAATGTTTTTAATGTTTTTAATGTTTTTGATGTTTTTGATGTTTTTGATGTTTTTGATGTTTTTGATGTTTTTGATGTTTTTGATGTTTTTGATGTTTCTGATGTTTTTGATGTTTTTGATGTTTTTGATGTTTGTAATGCTTTGATGTTTTTAATGTTTTTGATGTTTTTGATGTTTTTATGTTTTTGATGTTTTTGAAGTTTTGAAGTTTTTATGTGTTTTTATGTTTTTGATGTTTTTGATGTTTTTGATGTTTTTGATGTTTTTTGATGTTTTTCATGTTTTGATGTTTTTGATGTTTTTAATGTTTTGATGTTTTTGATGTTTTTGATGTTTTTGATGTTTTGATGTTTTTTGATGTTTTTGATGTTTTTGATGTTTTTGATGTTTTTAATGTTTTTGATGTTTTTGATGTTTTTGATGTTTTTGATGTTTTTGATGTTCTTGATGTTTTTGATGTTTTTGATGTTTTTAATGTTTTTGATGTTTTGATGTTTTGATGTTTTTGATGTTTTTGATGTTCTTGATGTTTTTGATGTTTTTTGATGTTTTTGAAGTTTTTGAAGTTTTGATGTTTTTGATGTTTTTGATGTTTTTGATGTTGTTGATGTTTTTGATGTTTTTGATGTTTTGATGTTTTTGATGTTTTGATGTTTTTTGATGTTTTTGATGTTTTGATGTTTTGATGTTTCTGATGTTTTGATGTTTTTGATGTTTTTGATGTTTTTTGATGTTCTTGATGTTTTTGATGTTCTTGATGTTTTTGAAGTTTTTGAAGTTTTTGATGTTTTTGATGTTTTGTTTTTGATGTTTTTGATGTTTTTGATGTTTTGATGTTTTTGATGTTTTGATGTTTTTGATGTTTTGATGTTTTGATGTTTTTGATGTTTTTGATGTTTTGATGTTCTTGATGTTTTGATGTTTTTGATGTTTTTGATGTTTTTAATGTTTTTGATGTTTTTGATGTTTTTGATGTTTTTGATGTTTTTGATGTTTTTGATGTTTTTGATGTTATTAATGTTTTTGATGTTTTTGATGTTTTTGATGTTTTTGATGTTTTTGATGTTTCTGATGTTTTTGATGTTTTTGATGTTTTTGATGTTTTTGATGTTTTTGATGTTTGTAATGCTTTTGATGTTTTTAATGTTTTTGATGTTTTTAATGTTTTTAATGTTTCGATGTTATTGATGTTTTTGACGTTTTTGATGTTTTTTATGTTTTTGATGTTTTTGATATTTTTGATGTTTTTTTTTTTTTTTTGTTTTTGATTTAATGTCGTATTTGAAGTTTTTAATGTTTTTGATGTTTTTAATTTTTTGATGTTTTTAATGTGTTTGATGTTTTTGATGTTTTTAATGTTTTGGATTTTTTTGATGTTTGTGATGTTTTTGGTATTTTCGATGTTTTTAATGTTTTTCATGTTTTTGACGTTTTTGACGTTTGTAATGCTTTTGATGTTTTTAATGTTTTTGATGTTTTTGATGTTTTTAATGTTTTGATGTTATTGATGTTTTTGACGTTTTGGATGTTTTTGATGTTTTTGATGTTTTGATGGTATTGATGTTTTGTTTTTTTTTTGATGTTTCTGTTTTTTATTATTTTTTTTTTTTTTGTTGTATTTGATGTTGTTTATGTTTTTTATGTTTTTGATGTTTTTGACGTTTTTGATGTTTTTGATGTTTTTGATGTTTTTGATGTTTTTGATGTTTTTGATGTTTTTGATGTTTTTGATGTTTTTGATGTTTTGATGTTTTGATGTTTTTAATGTTTTTAATGTTTTTAATGTTTTTAATGTTTTTAATGTTTTTAATGTTTTTGATGTTTTTGATGTTTTTGATGTTTTTGATGTTTTTGATGTTTTTGATGTTTTTGATGTTTTTGATGTTTCTGATGTTTTTGATGTTTTTGATGTTTTTGATGTTTGTAATGCTTTTGATGTTTTTAATGTTTTTGATGTTTTTGATGTTTTTGATGGTATTGATGTTTGTTTTTTTTTTTTTGATGTTTCTGTTTTTTTTATTTTTTTTTTTTTTGTTGTATTTGATGTTGTTGATGTTTTTTATGTTTTGATGTTTTTGACGTTTTTGATGTTTTTGATGTTTTTGATGTTTTTTGATGTTTTTGATGTTTTTGATGTTTTGATGTTTTTGATGTTTTGATGTTTTGATGTTTTTGATGTTTTTGATGTTTTTGATGTTTTTGATGTTTTTTGATGTTTTTAATGTTTTTAATGTTTTTGATGTTTTGATGTTTTTGATGGTATTGATGTTTTGTTTTTTTTTGATGTTTCTGTTTTTCTTTATTTTTTTTTTTTTTTTGTTGTATTTGATGTTTTTGATGTTTTTGAAGTTTTTGATGTTTTTGATGTTTTGATGTTTTGATGTTTATGATGTTTTTGATGTTTTTGATGTTTTTGATGTTTTTGATGTTTTTGATGGTATTGATGTTTTTTTTTTTTTTGATGTTTCTGTTTTTTATTTATTTTTTTTTTTTGTTGTATTTGATGTTGTTGATGTTTTTATGTTTTTGATGTTTTTGACGTTTTTGATGTTTTGATGTTTTTGATGTTTTTGATGTTTTTGATGTTTTTGATGTTTTTGATGTTTTGATGTTTTTGATGTTTTTGATGTTTTTGATGTTTTTGATGTTTTGATGTTTTTGATGTTTTTGATGTTTTTGATGTTTTTAATGTTTTTAATGTTTTTAATGTTTTTAATGTTTTTAATGTTTTTAATGTTTTTAATGTTTTGATGTTTTTGATGTTTTGATGTTTTTGATGTTATTGATGTTTTTTTTTTTTGATGTTTCTGTTTTTTATTATTTTTTTTTGTTGTATTTGATGTTGTTGATGTTTTTGATGTTTTTGATGTTGTTGATGTTTTTAATGTTTTTGATGTTTTGATGTTTTTGATGTTTTGATGTTGTTGATGTTTTTGATGTTTTTTATGTTTTTGATGTTTTTGAAGTTTTTGAAGTTTTTGAAGTTTTTATGTTTTTTACGCTTTTGATGTTTTTTGATGTTTTGATGTTTTTGATGTTTTTGATGTTTTTGATGTTTTTGATGTTTTTGATGTTTTTGATGTTTTGATGTTTTTGATGTTTTTAATGTTTTAATGTTTTTAATGTTTTTGATGTTTTTGATGTTTTTGATGTTTTGATGTTTTTGATGTTTTGATGTTTTTGATGTTTTTGATGTTTTTGATGTTTTGATGTTTTTGATGTTTTGATGTTTTGATGTTTTTGATGTTTTTAATGTTTTGATGTTTTTGATGTTTTGATGTTTTTGAGGTTTTTGATGTTTTTGATGTTCTTGATGTTTTTGATGTTTTTGATGTTTTTAATGTTTTTGATGTTTTTGATGTTTTGATGTTTTTGATGTTTTTGATGTTTCTGATGTTTTTGATGTTTTGATGTTTTTGATGTTTTGATGTTCTTGATGTTTTTGATGTTTTGATGTTTTTGAAGTTTTTGAAGTTTTGAAGTTTTGGATGTTTTTGATGTTTTTGATGTTTTTGATGTTTTTGATGTTTTTGATGTTTTGATGTTTTTGATGTTTTGATGTTTTTGATGTTTTGATGTTTTGATGTTTTTGATGTTTTTGATGTTTTTGATGTTTTTGATGTTTTTGATGTTTTTGATGTTTTTAATGTTTTTGATGTTTTTGATGTTTTTGATGTTTTTGATGTTTTTGATGTTTTTGACGTTCTTGATGTTTTTGATGTTTTTGATGCTTTTAATGTTTTTGATGTTTTTGATGTTTTTGATGTTTTTGATGTTTTTGATGTTTTTGATGTTTTTGATGTTTTTGATGTTTTTGATGTTTCTGATGTTTTTGATGTTTTTGATGTTTTTGATGTTTGTAATGCTTTTGATGTTTTTAATGTTTTTGATGTTTTTAATGTTTTTAATGTTTCGATGTTATTGATGTTTTTGATGTTTTTTATGTTTTTGATGTTTTTGATATTTTTGATGTTTTTTTTTTTTTTTTTGTTTTTGATTTAATGACGTATTTGAAGTTTTTAATGTTTT
Source organism: Drosophila pruinosa (assembly GCA_018150935.1). NCBI lineage: Eukaryota > Metazoa > Arthropoda > Insecta > Diptera > Drosophilidae > Drosophila > Drosophila pruinosa. The sequence continues at coordinate 23,736 of JAECWR010000288.1, forward strand.
TGATGTTTTTAATTTTTTGATGTTTTTGATGTGTTTGATGTTTTTGATGTTTTGGATATTTTTGATGTTTGTGATGTTTTTGGTATTTTCGATGTTTTTAATGTTTTTCATGTTTTTGACGTTTTTGACGTTTGTAATGCTTTTGATGTTTTTAATGTTTTTGATGTTTTTGATGTTTTTAATGTTTTGATGTTTTTGATGTTTTTGACGTTTTGGATGTTTTTGATGTGTTTGATGTTCTTGATATTTTTAATGTTTTTGATGTTTTTGATGTTTTTGATGTTTTTGATGTTTTTGATGTTTTTAATGTTTTGATGTTTTTGATGTTTCGGATGTTTTTGATGTTTTTGATTTTTTTGATGTTTTGTTTTTTTTTTTTTTGATGTTTTTGATTTTATGACGTATTTGACGTTTTTGATGTTTTTGATGTTTTGATGTTTTTGATGTTTTAGATGTTTTTGATGTTTTTGATTTTTTTGATGTTTTGTTTTTTTTTTTTGATGTTTTTGATTTTATGACGTATTTGAGGTTTTGAAGTTTTTGATATATTTGATGTTTTTGATGCTTTCGATGTTTTTGATGTTATTGATGTTTTTTTTTTTTTTTGATGTTTCTGTTTTTTATTTATTTTTTTTTTTTTGTATTTGATGTTGTTGATGTTTTTGATGTTTTTGATGTTTTTGATGTTTTTGATGTTTTTGATGCTTTTGATGTTTTTGATGCTTTTGATGATTTTGATGTTTTTTATGTTTTTTATGTTTTTGATGTTTTTGATGTTTTTTATGTTTTTGATGTTTTGGATGTTTTTGATGTTTTTGATGTTTTTGATGTTTTTGATGTTTTTGATGTTTTTGATGTTTTTGATGTTTTTGATGTTTTTGATATTTTTGATGTTTTTGATGTTTTTGATATTTTTGATGTTTTTGAAGTTTTTGATGTTTTTGATGTTTGTGATGTTCTTGATGTCTTGATGTTATTGATTTTATTGATTTTATTGATGTTTTTGATGTTTTTGATGTTTTTGATGTTTTTGATGTTTTTTTGATGTTTTTGATGTTTTTGATGTTTTTGATGTTTTTGATATTTTTGATGTTTTTGATGTTTTTGATATTTTTGATGTTTTTGAAGTTTTTGATGTTTTTGATGTTTGTGATGTTCTTGATGTCTTGATGTTATTGATTTTATTGATTTTATTGATGTTTTCGATGTTTTTGATGTTATTGATGTTTTTTTTTTTTGTTTTTGATGTTTTCGATGTTTTTGATGATTTATATGTTTTTGATGATTTTGATGTTTTGGATGTTTTTGATGTTTTATATGTTTTTGATGTTTTTGATGTTTTCGATTTTTTTTATGTTTTTTTTTTATGTTTTTGATTTTATAACGTATTTGATGCTTTTAATGTTTTTGAGGTTTTTGATGTGTTGATGTTTCTGATGATTTTAATGTTTTAAATGTTTTTCATGTTGATGATGTTTTTGATGATTTTGATGTTTTTGATGTTTTGTTGTTTTTGATGTTTTTGATGTTTTTAATGTTATTATGTTTTCTATGTTTATTATGTTTTTGATGGTTTTGATGTTTTTAATGTTTTTTATGTTTATGATGTTTTTGATGTTTTTGATGTTTTTGATCTTTTTGATGTTTTTGATGTTTTCGATATTTTGATTTTTTTGATTTTTTTTGATGATTTTGATGTTTTGTTGTTTTTGATGTTTTTGATGTTGTTATGTTTTTTATGTTTATTATGTTTTGATGTTTTTAATGTTTTTTATGTTTTTGATGTTTTTGATGTTTTTGATGTTTTTGATATTTTTGATGTTTTTGATGTTTTTGATGTTTTTGATGTTTTTGATGTTTTGATGTTTTTGATGTTTTTGATGTTTTTGCTGTTTTTGATGTTTTTGATATTTTTGATGTTTTTAATGTTTTTGATGTTTTTGATATTTTTGATGTTATTTATGTTTATTATGTTTTGATGTTTTTAATGTTTCTTATATTTATAATGTTTTTGATGTTTCTGATGTTTTGCTGTTTTTGATGTTTTTGATGTTCTTGATATTTTGATATTTTTGATGTTTTTGATGTTTTTGATGTTTTTGATGTTTTTGATGTTTTTGATGTTTTGATGTTTTTGATGTTTTTGATGTTTTTATGTTTTTTATGTTTATTATGTTTTTGATGTTTTTGATGTGTTTAATGTTTTTATGTTTATGATGTTTATGATGTTTTGATGTTTTTGATGTTTTGATGTTTTTGATGTTTTTGAGGATTTTGATGTTTTTGATGTTTTTGATATTTTGATGTTTTTTGATGTTATTGATGTTTTTGATATATTTGATGTTTTTGATGTTTTGATGTTTTTGATGTTTTTGATGTTTTTATGTTTTTTATGTTTATTATGTTTTTGATGTTTTTGATGTTTTTAATGTTTATTATGTTTTTGATGTTTTTGATGTTTTTGATGTTTTTGATGTTTTTAATGTTTTTATGTTTATGATGTTTTTGATGTTTTTGATGTTTTCGATTTTTTTTATGTTTTTTTTTATGTTTTTGATGTTTTTGATTTTATAACGTATTTGATGCTTTTAATGTTTTTGAGGTTTTTGATGTGTTGATGTTTCTGATGATTTTAATGTTTTAAATGTTTTTCATGTTGATGATGTTTTTGATGATTTTGATGTTTTGTTGTTTTTGATGTTTTTGATGTTTTTAATGTTATTATGTTTTCTATGTTTATTATGTTTTTGATGGTTTTGATGTTTTTAATGTTTTTTATGTTTATGATGTTTTTGATGTTTTTGATGTTTTTGATGTTTTTGATCTTTTTGATGTTTTTAATGTTTTCGATATTTTGATTTTTTTGATTTTTGACGTTTTTGACGTTTGTAATGCTTTTGATGTTTTTAATGTTTTTGATGTTTTTGATGTTATTAATGTTTTGATGTTATTGATGTTTTTGACGTTTTGGATGTTTTTGATGTGTTTGATGTTCTTGATATTTTTAATGTTTTTGATGTTTTTGATGTTTTTGATGTTTTTGATGTTTTTGATGTTTTTGATGTTTTTGATGTTTTTAATGTTTTGATGTTTTTGATGTTTCGGATGTTTTTGATGTTTTTGATTTTTTTGATGTTTTGTTTTTTTTTTTTTTTTGATGTTTTTGATTTTATGACGTATTTGACGTTTTTGATGTTTTTGATGTTTTTGATGTTTTGATGTTTTTGATGTTTTAGATGTTTTTGATGTTTTTGATTTTTTTGATGTTTTTTTTTTTTTTTTGATGTTTTTGATTTTATGACGTATTTGAGGTTTTGAAGTTTTTGATATATTTGATGTTTTTGATGCTTTCGATGTTTTTTGATGTTATTGATGTTTTGTTTTTTTTTTTTGATGTTTCTGTTTTTTATTTATTTTTTTTTTTTTGTATTTGATGTTGTTGATGTTTTTGATGTTTTTGATGTTTTTGATGCTTTGATGATTTTGATGCTTTTGATGATTTTGATGTTTTTTATGTTTTTTATGTTTTGATGTTTTTGATGTTTTTTATGTTTTTGATGTTTTGGATGTTTTTGATGTTTTTGATGTTTTTGATGTTTTTGATGTTTTTGATGTTTTTGATGTTTTTGATGTTTTGATGTTTTTGATATTTTTGATGTTTTTGATGTTTTTGATATTTTGATGTTTTTGAAGTTTTTGATGTTTTTGATGTTTGTGATGTTCTTGATGTCTTGATGTTATTGATTTTATTGATTTTATTGATGTTTTTGATGTTTTTGATGTTTTTGATGTTTTCGATGTTATTGATGTTTTTGATGTTTTTGAAGTTTTTGATGTTTTTGATGTTTGTGATGTTCCTGATGTCTTGATGTTATTGATTTTATTGATTTTATTGATGTTTTCGATGTTTTTGAAGTTATTGATGTTTTTTTTTTTGTTTTGATGTTTTCGATGTTTTTGATGATATATATGTTTTTGATGATTTTGATGTTTTGGATGTTTTTGATGTTTTATATGTTTTTGATGTTTTTGATGTTTTCGATTTTTTTTATGTTTTTTTTTTATGTTTTTGATTTTATAACGTATTTGATGCTTTTAATGTTTTTGAGGTTTTGATGTGTTGATGTTTCTGATGATTTTAATGTTTTAAATGTTTTTCATGTTGATGATGTTTTTGATGATTTTGATGTTTTTGATGTTTTGTTGTTTTTGATGTTTTTGATGTTTTTAATGTTATTATGTTTTCTATGTTTATTATGTTTTTGATGGTTTTGATGTTTTTAATGTTTTTTATGTTTATGATGTTTTGATGTTTTTGATGTTTTGATCTTTTTGATGTTTTTGATGTTTTCGATATTTTGATTTTTTTGATTTTTTTGATGATTTTGATGTTTTGTTGTTTTTGATGTTTTTGATGTTGTTATGTTTTTTATGTTTATTATGTTTTGATGTTTTTAATGTTTTTTATGTTTTTGATGTTTTTGATGTTTTTGATGTTTTTGATATTTTTGATGTTTTTGATGTTTTTGAAGTTTTTGATGTTTTTGATGTTTGTGATGTTCCTGATGTCTTGATGTTATTGATTTTATTGATTTTATTGATGTTTTCGATGTTTTTGATGTTATTGATGTTTTTTTTTTTTGTTTTTGATGTTTTCGATGTTTTTGATGATTTATATGTTTTTGATGATTTTGATGTTTTGGATGTTTTTGATGTTTTATATGTTTTGATGTTTTTGATGTTTTCGATTTTTTTATTTTTTTTTTTATGTTTTTTGATTTTATAACGTATTTGATGCTTTTAATGTTTTTGAGGTTTTTGATGTGTTGATGTTTCTGATGATTTTAATGTTTTAAATGTTTTTCATGTTGATGATGTTTTTGATGATTTTGATGTTTTTGATGTTTTGTTGTTTTTGATGTTTTTGATGTTTTTAATGTTATTATGTTTTCTATGTTTATTATGTTTTTGATGGTTTTGATGTTTTTAATGTTTTTTATGTTTATGATGTTTTTGATGTTTTTGATGTTTTTGATCTTTTTGATGTTTTTGATGTTTTCGATATTTTGATTTTTTTGATTTTTTTTGATGATTTTGATGTTTTGTTGTTTTTGATGTTTTTGATGTTGTTATGTTTTTTATGTTTATTATGTTTTGATGTTTTTAATGTTTTTTATGTTTTTGATGTTTTGATGTTTTTGATATTTTGATGTTTTTGATGTTTTTGATGTTTTTGATGTTTTTGATGTTTTTGATGTTTTTGATGTTTTTGATGTTTTTGATGTTTTTGCTGTTTTTGATGTTTTTGATATTTTTGATGTTTTTAATGTTTTTGATGTTTTTGATATTTTTGATGTTATTTATGTTTATTATGTTTTTGATGTTTTTAATGTTTCTTATATTTATAATGTTTTGATGTTTCTGATGTTTTGCTGTTTTTGATGTTTTTGATGTTCTTGATATTTTTGATATTTTTGATGTTTTTGATGTTTTTGATGTTTTTGATGTTTTTGATGTTTTTGATGTTTTTGATGTTTTTGATGTTTTTATGTTTTTTATGTTTATTATGTTTTTGATGTTTTTAATGTGTTTAATGTTTTTTATGTTTATGATGTTTATGATGTTTTTGATGTTTTTGATGTTTTTGATGTTTTTGATGTTTTTGATGTTTTTGAAAATTTTGATGTTTTTGATGTTTTTGATATTTTTGATGTTTTTGATGTTATTGATGTTTTTGATATATTTGATGTTTTTGATGTTTTTGATGTTTTTGATGTTTTTGATGTTTTTATGTTTTTTATGTTTATTATGTTTTTGATGTTTTTGATGTTTTTGATGTTTTTGATGTTTTTAATGTTTATTATGTTTTTGATGTTTTTGATGTTTTTGATGTTTTTGATGTTTTTAATGTTTTTTATGTTTATGATGTTTTTGATGTTTTTGATGTTTTTGATGTTTTCGATTTTTTTTATGTTTTTTTTTATGTTTTTGATGTTTTTGGTTTTATAACGTATTTGATGCTTTTAATGTTTTTGAGGTTTTGATGTGTTGATGTTTCTGATGATTTTAATGTTTTAAATGTTTTTCATGTTGATGATGTTTTTGATGATTTTGATGTTTTGTTGTTTTTTATGTTTATTATGTTTTTGATGTTTTTGATGTTTTTAATGTTATTATGTTTTCTATGTTTATTATGTTTTTGATGGTTTTGATGTTTTTAATGTTTTTTATGTTTATGATGTTTTTGATGTTTTTGATGTTTTTGATGTTTTTGATCTTTTTGATGTTTTTAATGTTTTTTATGTTTTTGATGTTTTTGATGTTTTTGATGTTTTTGATATTTTTGATGTTTTTGATGTTTTTGATGTTTTTGATGTTTTTGATGTTTTTGATGTTTTTGATGTTTTTGATGTTTTTGATGTTTTTGATATTTTTGATATTTTTGATGTTTTTGATGTTTTTGATGTTTTTGATGTTTTTGATGTTTTTGATGTTTTTGATTTTTTATGTTTTTATGTTTATTATGTTTTTGATGTTTTTGATGTTTTTAATGTTATTATGTTTTCTATGTTTATTATGTTTTTGATGGTTTTGATGTTTTTAATGTTTTTTATGTTTATGATGTTTTTGATGTTTTTGATGTTTTTGATGTTTTTGATCTTTTTGATGTTTTTAATGTTTTCGATATTTTGATTTTTTTGATTTTTTTTGATGATTTTGATGTTCTGTTGTTTTTGATGTTTTTGATGTTGTTATGTTTTTTATGTTTATTATGTTTTGATGTTTTTAATGTTTTTTATGTTTTTGATGTTTTCGATGTTTTTGATGTTTTTGATGTTTTTGATGTTTTTGCTGTTTTTGATGTTTTTGATATTTTTGATGTTTTTAATGTTTTTGATGTTTTTGATATTTTTGATGTTATTTATGTTTATTATGTTTTTGATGTTTTTATGTTTTTTATGTTTATTATGTTTTTGATGTTTTTGATGTTTTTGATGTTTTTAATGTTTCTTATATTTATAATGTTTTTGATGTTTCTGATGTTTTGCTGTTTTTGATGTTTTTGCTGTTTTTGATGTTTTTGATATTTTGAAGTTTTTAATGTTTTTGATGTTTTTGATATTTTTGATGTTATTTATGTTTATTATGTTTTTGATGTTTTTATGTTTTTTATGTTTATTATGTTTTTGATCTTTTTGATGTTTTTGATGTTTTTGATATTTTGATTTTTTTGATTTTTTTTGATGATTTTGATGTTTTGTTGTTTTTGATGTTTTGATGTTGTTATGTTTTTTATGTTTATTATGTTTTGATGTTTTTAATGTTTTTTATGTTTTTGATGTTTTTGATGTTTTTGATGTTTTTGATGTTTTTGATGTTTTCGATGTTTTTGATGTTTTTGCTGTTATTGCTGTTTTTGATGTTTTTGATATTTTGATGTTTTTGATGTTTTTGATATTTTGATGTTATTTATGTTTATTATGTTTTGATGTTTTAATGTTTCTTATATTTATAATGTTTTTGATGTTTCTGATGTTTTGCTGTTTTTGATGTTTTTGATGGTCTTGATATTTTTGATATTTTTGATGTTTTTGATGTTTTTGATGTTTTTGATGTTTTTGATGTTTTTATGTTTTTATGTTTATTATGTTTTTGATGTTTTTGATGTGTTTAATGTTTTTTATGTTTATGATGTTTATGATGTTTTGATGTTTTTGATGTTTTTGATGTTTTTGATGTTTTTGATGTTTTTGATGTTTTGATGTTTTGATGTTTTGATGTTTTTGAGGATTTTGATGTTTTTGATGTTTTGATATTTTTGATGTTTTTGATGTTATTGATGTTTTTGATATATTTGATGTTTTTGATGTTTTTGATGTTTTTGATGTTTTTGATATTTTTGATGTTTTTGATATTTTGATATTTTTATGTCTTTGATGTTTTTGATGTTTTTATGTTTTTATGTTTATTATGTTTATTATGTTTTTGATGTTTTGATGTTTTTGATGTTTTTGATGTTTTTAATGTTTATTATGTTTTTGATGTTTTTGATGTTTTTAATGTTTTTTATGTTTATGATGTTTTTGATGTTTTTGATGTTTTCGATTTTTTTATGTTTTTTTTTTATGTTTTTGATGTTTTTGATTTTATAACGTATTTGATGCTTTTAATGTTTTTGAGGTTTTTGATGTGTTGATGTTTCTGATGATTTTAATGTTTTAAATGTTTTTCATGTTGATGATATTTTTGATGATTTTGATGTTTTGTTGTTTTTGATGTTTTTGATGTTTTTAATGTTATTATGTTTTCTATGTTTATTATGTTTTTGATGGTTTTGACGTTTTTAATGTTTTTTATGTTTATGATGTTTTTGATGTTTTTGACCTTTTTGATGTTTTTGATGTTTTCGATATTTTGATTTTTTTGATTTTTTTTGATGATTTTGATGTTTTGTTGTTTTTGATGTTTTTGATGTTTTTGATGTTTTTGATGTTGTTATGTTTTTTATGTTTTTTATGTTTATTATGTTTTGATGTTTTTAATGTTTTTTATGTTTTTGATGTTTTTGATGTTTTTGATGTTTTTTATGTTTATGATGTTTTTGATGTTTTTGATGTTTTTGATCTTTTTGATGTTTTTAATGTTTTCGATATTTTGATTTTTTTGATGATTTTGATGTTCTGTTGTTTTTGATGTTTTTGATGTTGTTATGTTTTTTATGTTTATTATGTTTTGATGTTTTTAATGTTTTTATGTTTTTGATGTTTTCGATGTTTTTGATGTTTTTGATGTTTTTGATGTTTTTGCTGTTTTTGATGTTTTTGATATTTTTGATGTTTTTAATGTTTTTGATGTTTTTGATATTTTTGATGTTATTTATGTTTATTATGTTTTTGATGTTTTTATGTTTATTATGTTTTTGATGTTTTTAATGTTTCTTATATTTATAATGTTTTTGATGTTTCTGATGTTTTGCTGTTTTTGATGTTTTTGCTGTTTTTGATGTTTTTGATATTTTTGATGTTTTTAATGTTTTTGATGTTTTTGATATTTTTGATGTTATTTATGTTTATTATGTTTTTGATGTTTTTATGTTTTTTATGTTTATTATGTTTTTGATCTTTTTGATGTTTTTGATGTTTTCGATATTTTGATTTTTTTGATTTTTTTTGATGATTTTGATGTTTTGTTGTTTTTGATGTTTTTGATGTTGTTATGTTTTTTATGTTTATTATGTTTTGATGTTTTTAATGTTTTTTATGTTTTTGATGTTCTTGATGTTTTTGATGTTTTTGATGTTTTTGATGTTTTCGATGTTTTTGATGTTTTTGCTGTTTTTGCTGTTTTTGATGTTTTTGATATTTTTGATGTTTTTGATGTTTTTGATATTTTTGATGTTATTTATGTTTATTATGTTTTTGATGTTTTTAATGTTTCTTATATTTATAATGTTTTTGATGTTTCTGATGTTTTGCTGTGTTTGATGTTTTTGATGTTCTTGATATTTTTGATATTTTTGATGTTTTTGATGTTTTTGATGTTTTTGATGTTTTTGATGTTTTTGATGTTGTTATGTTTTTTATGTTTATTATGTTTTGATGTTTTTAATGTTTTTTATGTTTTGATGTTTTGATGTTTTGTTGTTTTTGATGTTTTTGATGTTTTTGATGTTTTTGATGTTTTTGATGTTTTTGCTGTTTTTGATGTTTTTGATATTTTTGATGTTTTTAATGTTTTTGATGTTTTTGATATTTTTGATGTTTTTGATGTTTTTGATATTTTTGATGTTTTTGATATTTTTGATATTTTTGATGTTTTTGATGTTTTTGATGTTTTTGATGTTTTTATGTTTTTTATGTTTATTATGTTTTTGATGTTTTTGATGTTTTTGATGTTTTTGATGTTTTTAATGTTTATTATGTTTTTGATGTTTTTGATGTTTTTGATGTTTTTAATGTTTTTATGTTTATGATGTTTTGATGTTTTTGATGTTTTCGATTTTTTTAATGTTTTTTTTTTATGTTTTTGATGTTTTTGATTTTATAACGTATTTGATGCTTTTAATGTTTTTGAGGTTTTTGATGTGTTGATGTTTCTGATGATTTTAATGTTTTAAATGTTTTTCATGTTGATGATATTTTTGATGATTTTGATGTTTTGTTGTTTTTGATGTTTTTAATGTTATTATGTTTTCTATGTTTATTATGTTTTTGATGGTTTTGATGTTTTTAATGTTTTTTATGTTTTTGATGTTTTTGATGTTTTTGATGTTTTTGCTGTTTTTGATGTTTTTGATATTTTTGATGTTTTTAATGTTTTTGATGTTTTTAATGTTTTTGATCTTTTTGATGTTTTTGATGTTTTCGATATTTTGATTTTTTTGATTTTTTTTGATGATTTTGATGTTTTGTTGATTTTGATGTTTTTGATGTTGATATGTTTTTTATGTTTATTATGTTTTGATGTTTTTAATGTTTTTTATGTTTTTGATGTTTTTGATGTTTTTGATGTTTTTGATGTTTTTGATATTTTTGATGTTTTTAATGTTTTTGATGTTTTTGATATTTTTTATATTATTTATGTTTATTATGTTTTTGATGTTTTTATGTTTTTTATGTTTATTATGTTTTTGATCTTTTTGATGTTCTTTATGTTTTCGATATTTTGATTTTTTTGATTTTTTTTGATGATTTTGATGTTTTGTTGTTTTTGATGTTTTTGATGTTTTTGATGTTTTTGATGTTTTTGATGTTTTTGATGTTTTTGATGTTTTTGATGTTTTTGATGTTTTTGATGTTTTTGATGTTTTTGCTGTTTTTGATGTTTTTGATTTTTTTGATGTTTTTAATGTTTTTATGTTTTTGATGTTTTTGATGTTTTTGATGTTTTTGATGTTTTTGATGTTTTTGATGTTTTTGATGTTTTTGATGTTTTTGATGTTTTTGATGTTTTTGATGTTTTTGATATTTTTGATGTTTTTAATGTTTTGATGTTTTTGATATTTTTGATGTTATTTATGTTTATTATGTTTTGATGTTTTTAATGTTTCTTATATTTATAATGTTTTTGATGTTTCTGATGTTTTGCTGTTTTTGATGTTTTCGATGTTCTTGATATTTTTTATTTTTTTGATGTTTTTGATGTTTTTGATGTTTTGATGTTTTTGATGTTTTGATGTTTTTGATGTTTTTGATGTTTTTGATGTTTTTATGTTTTTTATGTTTATTATGTTTTTGATGTTTTTAATGTGTTTAATGTTTTTTATGTTTATGATGTTTTTGATGTTTTTGATGTTTTTGATGTTTTTGATGTTTTGATGTTTTGATGTTTTTGATGTTTTTGATGTTTTTGATGTTTTGATGTTTTTGATGTTTTTGATGTTTTGATGTTTTTGATGTTTTTGAGGATTTTGATGTTTTTGATGTTTTTGATATTTTGATGTTTTTGATGTTATTGATGTTTTTGATATATTTGATGTTTTTGATGTTTTTGATGTTTTTGATGTTTTTGATGTTTTTGATGTTTTTGATATTTTTCATGTTTTTGATATTTTGATATTTTTGATGTTTTTGATGTTTTTGATGTTTTTGATGTTTTTGATGTTTTTATGTTTTTTATGTTTATTATGTTTTTGATGTTTTTGATGTTTTTGATGTTTTTAATGTTTATTATGTTTTTGATGTTTTTGATGTTTTTGATGTTTTTAATGTTTTTTATGTTTATGATGTTTTTGATGTTTTTGATGTTTTCGATTTTTTTTATGTTTTTTTTTTATGTTTTTGATGTTTTTGATGTTTTTGATTTTATAACGTATTTGATGCTTTTAATGTTTTTGAGGTTTTTGATGTGTTGATGTTTCTGATGATTTTAATGTTTTAAATGTTTTTCATATTGATGATATTTTTGATGATTTTGATGTTTTGTTGTTTTTGATGTTTTTGATGTTTTTAATGTTATTATGTTTTCTATGTTTATTATGTTTTTGATGGTTTTGATGTTTTTGATGTTTTTTATGTTAATGATGTTTTTGATGTTTTTGATCTTTTTGATGTTTTCGATATTTTGATTTTTTTGATTTTTTTTGATGATTTTGATGTTTTGTTTGTTTTGATGTTTTTGATGTTTTTGATGTTGTTATGTTTTTTATGTTTATTATGTTTTGATGTTTTTAATGTTTTTTATGTTTTTGATGTTTTTGATGTTTTTGATGTTTTTGATGTTCTTGATGTTTTTGATGTTTTTGATATTTTTGATGTTATTTATGTTTATTATGTTTTTGATGTTTTTATGTTTTTTATGTTTATTATGTTTTTGATGTTTTTGATGTTTTTAATGTTTCTTATATTTATAATGTTTTTGATGTTTCTGATGTTTTGCTGTTTTTGATGTTTTTGATGATTTTGATGTTTTTATGTTTTTTATGTTTATTATGTTTTTGATGTTTTTGATGTTTTTAATGTTTTTTATGTTTATGATGTTTATGATGTTTATGATGTTTTTGATGTTTTTGATGTTTTTGATGTTTTTGATGTTTTTGATGTTTTTGATGTTTTTGATAATTTTGATGTTTTTGATGTTTTTGATGTTTTTGAGAATTTTGATGTTTTTGATGTTTTTAATATTTTTGATGTTTTTGATGTTATTAATGTTTTTGATATATTTGATGTTTTTGATGTTTTTGATGTTTTTGATGTTTTTGATGTTTTTGATGTTTTGATGTTTTGATGTTTTTGATGTTTTTGATATTTTTGATGTTTTTGATGTTTTCGATATTTTGATTTTTTTGATGTTTTGTTGTATTTGATGTTTTGTCGTTTTTGATGTTTAGATGTTATTTATGTTTATTATGTTTTTGATGTTCTCAATGTTTTTTATATTTATGATGTTTTCATGTTTTGCTGTTTTTAATGTTTTTGATGTTTTTGATGTTTTTGATGTTTTTGATGTTTTTGATAATTTTGATGTTTTTGATGTTTTTGATGTTTTTGATGTTTTTGATGTTTTTGATGTTTTTGATGTTTTTGATATTTTTGATGTTTTTGATGTTATTGATGTTTTGATATTTTTGATGTTTTTGATGTTTTTGATGTTTTTGATGTTTTTGATGTTTTTATGTTTTTTATGTTTTTATGTTTTTGATGTTTCTGATGTTTTTGATGTTTTTGATGTTTTTAATGTTTATTATGTTTTTGATGTTTTTGATGTTTTTAATGTTTTTTATGTTTATGATGTTTTTGATGTTTTTGATGTTTTTGATGTTTTTGATGTTTTCGATTTTTTTTATGTTTTTTTTTTATGTTTTTGATGTTTTTGATTTTATAACGTATTTGATGCTTTTAATGTTTTTGAGGTTTTTGATGTGTTGATGTTTCTGATGATTTTAATGTTTTAAATGTTTTTCATGTTGATGATGTTTTTGATGATTTTGATGTTTTTTATGTTTTGTTGTTTTTGATGTTTTTGATGTTTTTAATGTTTTTTATGTTTATGATGTTTTTGATGTTTTTGCTGTTTTTGATGTTTTTGATATTTTTGATGTTTTTAATGTTTTTGATGTTTTTGATATTTTTGATGTTTTTGATGTTTTTGATATTTTTGATGTTTTTGATATTTTTGATATTTTTGATGTTTTTGATGTTTTTGATGTTTTTAATGTTTATTATGTTCTTGATGTTTTTGATGTTGTTATGTTTTTTATGTTTATTATGTTTTGATGTTTTTAATGTGTTTTATGTTTTTGATGTTTTTGATGTTTTTGATGTTGTTATGTTTTTTATGTTTATTATGTTTTGATGTTTTTAATGTGTTTTATGTTTTTGATGTTTTTGATGTTTTTGATGTTTTTGATGTTTTGGATGTTTTTGATGTTTTTGATGTTTTTGATGTTTTTGATGTTTTTGATGTTTTTGATGTTTTTGATGTTTTTGATGTTTTTGATGTTTTTGATGTTTTTGATGTTTTTGATGTTTGTGATGTTTTTGATGTTTTTGATGTTTTTGATGTTTTTGCTGTTTTTGATGTTTTTGATATTTTTGATCTTTTTAATGTTTTTGATGTTTTTGATATTTTTGATGTTATTTATGTTTATTATGTTTTTGATGTTTTTAATGTTTCTTATATTTATAATGTTTTTGATGTTTCTGATGTTTTGCTGTTTTTGATGTTTTTGATGTTCTTGATATTTTTGATATTTTTGATGTTTTTGATGTTTTTGATGTTTTTGATGTTTTTGATGTTTATGATGTTTTTATGTTTTTTATGTTTTTGATGTTTTTGATGTTTTTAATGTTTTTTATGTTTATGATGTTTATGATGTTTATGATGTTTTTGATGTTTTTGAGGTTTTTGATGTTTTTGATGTTTTTGATGTTTTTGATGTTTTTGATGTTTTTGATGTTTTTGATGTTTTTGATGTTTTTGATGTTTTTTGATGTTTTTGAGGATTTTGATGTTTTTGATGTTTTTGATATTTTTGATGTTTTTGATGTTATTGATGTTTTTGATATATTTGATGTTTTTGATGTTTTTGATGTTTTTGATGTTTTTGATATTTTTGATGTTTTTGATGTTTTCGATATTTTGTTTTTTTTTTTTGATGTTTTTGATGTTTTGTTGTTTTTGATGTTTTGTTGTTTTTGATGTTTAGATGTTATTTATGTTTATTATGTTTTTGATGTTCTCAACGTTTTTTATATTTATGATGTTTTTCATGTTTTGCTGTTTTTAATGTTTTTGAAGTTTTTGATGTTTTTGATGTTTTTGATGTTTTTAATAATGTTGATGTTTTTGATGTTTTTGATGTTTTGATGTTTTTGATGTTTTTGATATTTTTGATGTTTTTGATGTTATTGATGTTTTGATATTTTTGATGCTTTTGATGTTTTGATGTTTTTGATGTTTTTGATGTTTTTGATGTTTTGATGTTTTCAATATTTTGATTTTTTTGATGTTTTGTTGTTTTTGATGTTTTTATGTTATTTATGTTTATTATGTTTTTGATGTTTTTAATGTTTTTTATATTTATGATGTTTTTGATGTTTTTGATTTTTTGCTGTTTTTGATGTTTTTGATGTTTTGATGTTCCTTGATGTTTTTGATGTTATTGATGTTTTTGATGTTTTGATGTTTTTGATGTTTTTATGTTTTTATGTTTATTATGTTTTTGATGTTTGTGATGTTTTGATGTTTTTGATGTTTTTGATGTTTTTGATGTTTTTGATGTTTTTGATGTTTTGATGTTTTTGATGTTTTGATGTTTTTGATGTTTTTGATGTTTTGATGTTTTTGATGTTTTTGATGTTTTTGATATTTTTGATGTTTTTGATGTTTGTGATATTTTTGATGTTTTTGATGTTTTTGCTGTTTTTGATGTTTTGATATTTTTGATGTTTTTAATGTTTTTGATGTTTTTGATATTTTTGATGTTATTTATGTTTATTATGTTTTTGATGTTTTTAATGTTTCTTATATTTATAATGTTTTTGATGTTTCTGATGTTTTGCTGTTTTGATGTTTTTGATGTTCTTGATATTTTTGATATTTTTGATGTTTTTGATGTTTTTGATGTTTTTGATGTTTTTGATGTTTTTGATGTTTTGATGTTTTTGATGTTTTTATGTTTTTTATGTTTTTGATGTTTTTGATGTTTTTAATGTTTTTTATGTTTATGATGTTTATGATGTTTATGATGTTTTTGATGTTTTTGATGTTTTTGATGTTTTTGATGTTTTTGATGTTTTTGATGTTTTGATGTTTGTTTTTGATGTTTTTGAGGATTTTGATGTTTTTGATGTTTTTGATATTTTTGATGTTTTGATGTTATTGATGTTTTTGATATATTTGATGTTTTTGATGTTTTTGATGTTTTTGATGTTTTTGATATTTTTGATGTTTTTGATGTTTTCGATATTTTTTTTTTTTTGATGTTTTTGATGTTTTGTTGTTTTGATGTTTTGTTGTTTTTGATGTTTAGATGTTATTTATGTTTATTATGTTTTTGATGTTCTCAACGTTTTTATATTTATGATGTATTTCATGTTTTGCTGTTTTTAATGTTTTTGAAGTTTTTGATGTTTTTGATGTTTTTAATAATTTTGATGTTTTTGATGTTTTTGATATTTTTGATGTTTTTGATGTTATTGATGTTTTGATATTTTTGATGTTTTTGATGTTTTTGATGTTTTTGATGTTTTTGATGTTTTTGATGTTTTTGATGTTTTCAATATTTTGATTTTTTTGATGTTTTGTTGTTTTTGATGTTTTTATGTTATTTATGTTTATTATGTTTTTGATGTTTTTAATGTTTTTTATATTTATGATGTTTTTGATGTTTTTGATTTTTTGCTGTTTTTGATGTTTTTGATGTTTTTGATGTTATTGATGTTTTTGATGTTTTTGATGTTCTTGATGTTTTTGATGTTATTGATGTTTTTGATGTTTTTGATGTTTTTATGTTTTTATGTTTATTATGTTTTTGATGTTTTGATGTTTTTGATGTTTTTGATGTTTTTAATGTTTTTATGTTTATGATGTTTATGATGTTTTTGATGTTTTTGATGTTTTTCATGTTTTTGATATTTTTGATGTTTTTGATGTTATTGATGTTTTTAATATTTTTGATGTTTTTGATGTTTTTGATGTTTATGATGTTTATGATGTTTGTGATGTTTTTGATGTTTTTGATGTTTTTGATGTTTTGATGTTTTTGATGTTTTTGATGTTTTTGATGTTTTGATGTTTTTGATGTTTTGATGTTTTTGATGTTTTTGATGTTTTGATGTTTTTGATGTTTTTGATGTTTTTGATGTTTTTAATGTTTTTGATATTTTTGATGTTTTTGATGTTTTTGATGTTTATGATGTTTGTGATGTTTTTGATGTTTTTGATGTTTTTGATGTTTTTGGTGTTTTTGATGTTTTTGATGTTTTTGATATTTTTGATGTTTTTGATGTTTTTGATATTTTTGATGTTTTTGATGTTTTTGATGTTATTCATGTTTATTATGTTTTTGATGTTGTTAATGTTTCTTATATTTATGATGTTTTTATGTTTTTGATGTTTTGCTGTTTTTGATGTTTTTGATATTTTTGATGTTATTTATGTTTATTATGTTTTTGATGTTTTTGATGTTTTTGATGTTTTTGATGTTTTTGATGTTTTTGATGTTTTTGATGTTTTTGATGTTTTTGATGTTTTTAATGTTTTTGATATTTTTGATGTTTTTGATGTTTTTGATGTTTATGATGTTTGTGATGTTTTTGATGTTTTTGATGTTTTTGATGTTTTTGATGTTTTTGGTGTTTTTGATGTTTTTGATGTTTTTGATATTTTTGATGTTTTTGATGTTTTTGATATTTTTGATGTTTTTGATGTTTTTGATGTTATTCATGTTTATTATGTTTTTGATGTTGTTAATGTTTCTTATATTTATAATGTTTTTGATGTTTCTGATGTTTTGCTGTTTTTGATGTTTTTGATGTTCTTGATATTTTTGATGTTTTTGATGTTTTTGATGTTTTTGATGTTTTTGATGTTTTTGATGTTTTTATGTTTTTATGTTCATTATGTTTTGATGTTTTTGATGTGTTTAATGTTTTTTATGTTTATGATGTTTATGATGTTTTTGATGTTTTTGATGTTTTTGATGTTTTTGATGTTTTTGATGTTTTTGATGTTTTTGATGTTTTTGATGCTTTTGAGGATTTTGATGTTTTTGATGTTTTTGATATTTTTGATGTTTTTGATGTTATTGATGTTTTTGATATATTTGATGTTTTTGATGTTTTTGATGTTTTTGATGTTTTTGATGTTTTTGATGTTTTTGATGTTTTTGATATTTTTGATGTTTTTGATATTTTTGATATTTTTGATGTTTTTGATGTTTTTATGTTTTTTATGTTTATTATGTTTTTGATGTTTTTGATGTTTTTGATGTTTTTGATGTTTTTAATGTTTATTATGTTTTTGATGTTTTTGATGTTTTTGATGTTTTTAATGTTTTTTATGTTTATGATGTTTTTGATGTTTTTGATGTTTTCGATTTTTTTATTTTTTTTTTTTATGTTTTTGATGTTTTTGATTTTATAACGTATTTGATGCTTTTAATGTTTTTGAGGTTTTTGATGTGTTGATGTTTCTGATGATTTTAATGTTTTAAATGTTTTTCATGTTGATGATATTTTTGATGATTTTGATGTTTTGTTGTTTTTGATGTTTTTGAGGTTTTTAATGTTATTATGTTTTCTATGTTTATTATGTTTTTGATGGTTTTGATGTTTTTAATGTTTTTTATGTTTATGATGTTTTTGATGTTTTTGATCTTTTTGATGTTTTTGATGTTTTCGATATTTTGATTTTTTTGATTTTTTTTGATGATTTTGATGTTTTGTTGTTTTTGATGTTTTTAATGTTTTTGATGTTGTTATGTTTTTTTATGTTTATTATGTTTTGATGTTTTTAATGTTTTTTATGTTTTTGATGTTTTTGATGTTTTTGATGTTTTTGCTGTTTTTGATGTTTTTGATATTTTTGATGTTTTTGATGTTTTTGATATTTTTGATGTTATTTATGTTTATTATGTTTTTGATGTTTTTATGTTTTTTATGTTTATTATGTTTTTGATGTTTTTGATGTTTTTAATGTTTCTTATATTTATAATGTTTTTGATGTTTCTGATGTTTTGCTGTTTTTGATGTTTTTGATGTTCTTGATATTTTTGATGTTTTTGATGTTTTTGATGTTTTTGATGTTTTTGATGTTTTGATGTTTTGATGTTTTTATGTTTTTATGTTTATTATGTTTTTTGATGTTTTTGATGTTTTTAATGTTTTTTATGTTTATGATGTCTATGATGTTTATGATGTTTTTGATGTGTTTTTGATGTTTTTGATGTTTTTGATGTTTTTGAGAATTTTGATGTTTTTGATGTTTTTGATATTTTTGATGTTTTTGATGTTATTAATGTTTTTGATATATTTGATGTTTTTGATGTTTAGATGTTATTTATGTTTATTATGTTTTTGATGTTCTCAATGTTTTTTATATTTATGATGTTTTTCATGTTTTGCTGTTTTTAATGTTTTTGATGTTTTTGATGTTTTTGATGTTTTTGATGTTTTTGATGTTTTCAATATTTTGATTTTTTTGATGTTTTGTTGTTTTTGATGTTTTTATGTTATTTATGTTATTTATGTTTATTATGTTTTTGATGTTTTTAATGTTTTTTATATTTATGATGTTTTTGATGTTTTTGATTTTTTGCTGTTTTTGATGTTTTTGATGTTTTTGATGTTTTTGATGTTTTTGATGTTTTTATGTTTTTTATGTTTTTATGTTTTTATGTTTTTGATGTTTTTGATGTTTTTGATGTTTTTGATGTTTTTGATGTTTTTAATGTTTATTATGTTTTGATGTTTTTGATGTTTTTGATGTTTTTAATGTTTTTATGTTTATGATGTTTTTGATGTTTTTGATGTTTTTGATGTTTTCGATTTTTTTTATGTTTTTTTTTTATGTTTTTGATGTTTTTGATTTTATAACGTATTTGATGCTTTTAATGTTTTTGAGGTTTTTGATGTGTTGATGTTTCTGATGATTTTAATGTTTTAAATGTTTTTCATGTTGATGATGTTTTTGATGATTTTGATGTTTTTTATGTTTTGTTGTTTTTGATGTTTTTGATGTTTTTGATGTTTTTAATGTTATTATGTTTTCTATGTTTATTATGTTTTTGATGGTTTTGATGTTTTTAATGTTTTTTATGTTTATGATATTTTTGATGTTTTTGATGTTTTTGATGTTTTTGATGTTTTTGATGCTTTTGAGGATTTTGATGTTTTTGATATTTTTGATATTTTTGATGTTTTTGATGTTTTTGATGTTTTTATGTTTTTTATGTTTATTATGTTTTTGATGTTTTTGATGTTTTTGATGTTTTTGATGTTTTTAATGTTTATTATGTTTTTGATGTTTTTGATGTTTTTGATGTTTTTAATGTTTTTTATGTTTATGATGTTTTTGATGTTTTTGATGTTTTCGATTTTTTTTATGTTTTTTTTTTTATGTTTTTGATGTTTTTGATTTTATAACGTATTTGATGCTTTTAATGTTTTTGAGGTTTTTGATGTGTTGATGTTTCTGATGATTTTAATGTTTTAAATGTTTTTCATGTTGATGATATTTTTGATGATTTTGATGTTTTGTTGTTTTTGATGTTTTTGATGTTTTTGAGGTTTTTAATGTTATTATGTTTTCTATGTTTATTATGTTTTTGATGGTTTTGATGTTTTTAATGTTTTTTATGTTTATGATGTTTTTGATGTTTTTGATCTTTTGATGTTTTTGATGTTTTCGATATTTTGATTTTTTTGATTTTTTTTGATGATTTTGATGTTTTGTTGTTTTTGATGTTTTTGATGTTGTTATGTTTTTTTATGTTTATTATGTTTTGATGTTTTTAATGTTTTTTATGTTTTTGATGTTTTTGATGTTTTTGATGTTTTTGCTGTTTTTGATGTTTTTGATATTTTTGATGTTTTTGATGTTTTTGATATTTTTGATGTTATTTATGTTTATTATGTTTTTGATGTTTTTATGTTTTTTATGTTTATTATGTTTTTGATGTTTTTGATGTTTTTAATGTTTCTTATATTTATAATGTTTTTGATGTTTCTGATGTTTTGCTGTTTTTGATGTTTTTGATGTTCTTGATATTTTTGATATTTTTGATGTTTTTGATGTTTTTGATGTTTTTGATGTTTTTGATGTTTTTATGTTTTTTATGTTTATTATGTTTTTGATGTTTTTGATGTTTTTAATGTTTTTTATGTTTATGATGTCTATGATGTTTATGATGTTTTTGATGTTTTTGATGTTTTTGATGTTTTTGATGTTTTTGAGAATTTTGATGTTTTTGATGTTTTTGATATTTTTGATGTTTTTGATGTTATTAATGTTTTTGATATATTTGATGTTTTTGATGTTTAGATGTTATTTATGTTTATTATGTTTTTGATGTTCTCAATGTTTTTTATATTTATGATGTTTTTCATGTTTTGCTGTTTTTAATGTTTTTGATGTTTTTGATGTTTTTGATGTTTTTGATGTTTTTGATGTTTTCAATATTTTGATTTTTTTGATGTTTTGTTGTTTTTGATGTTTTTATGTTATTTATGTTATTTATGTTTATTATGTTTTTGATGTTTTTAATGTTTTTTATATTTATGACGTTTTTGATGTTTTTGATTTTTTGCTGTTTTTGATGTTTTTGATGTTTTTGATGTTTTTGATGTTTTTGATGTTTTTGATGTTTTTATGTTTTTTATGTTTTTATGTTTTTATGTTTTTGATGTTTTTGATGTTTTTGATGTTTTTGATGTTTTTGATGTTTTTGATGTTTTTAATGTTTATTATGTTTTTGATGTTTTTGATGTTTTTGATGTTTTTAATGTTTTTTATGTTTATGATGTTTTTGATGTTTTTGATGTTTTTGATGTTTTCGATTTTTTTTATGTTTTTTTTTTATGTTTTTGATGTTTTTGATTTTATAACGTATTTGATGCTTTTAATGTTTTTGAGGTTTTTGATGTGTTGATGTTTCTGATGATTTTAATGTTTTAAATGTTTTTCATGTTGATGATGTTTTTGATGATTTTGATGTTTTTTATGTTTTGTTGTTTTTGATGTTTTTGATGTTTTTGATGTTTTTAATGTTATTATGTTTTCTATGTTTATTATGTTTTTGATGGTTTTGATGTTTTTAATGTTTTTTATGTTTATGATGTTTTTGATGTTTTTGATGTTTTTGATGTTTTTGATGTTTTTGATGCTTTTGAGGATTTTGATGTTTTTGATGTTTTTGATATTTTTGATGTTTTGATGTTATTGATGTTTTTGATATATTTGATGTTTTTGATGTTTTTGATGTTTTTGATGTTTTTGATGTTTTTGATGTTTTTGATGTTTTTGATATTTTTTGATGTTTTTGATATTTTTGATATTTTTGATGTTTTGATGTTTTTGATGTTTTTATGTTTTTATGTTTATTATGTTTTTGATGTTTTTGATGTTTTTGATGTTTTTAATGTTTATTATGTTTTTGATGTTTTGATGTTTTTGATGTTTTTAATGTTTTTTATGTTTATGATGTTTTTGATGTTTTTGATGTTTTCGATTTTTTTAGTTTTTTTTTTTTATGTTTTGATGTTTTTGATTTTATAACGTATTTGATGCTTTTAATGTTTTTGAGGTTTTTGATGTGTTGATGTTTCTGATGATTTTAATGTTTTAAATGTTTTTCATGTTGATGATATTTTTGATGATTTTGATGTTTTGTTGTTTTTGATGTTTTTGAGGTTTTTAATGTTATTATGTTTTCTATGTTTATTATGTTTTTGATGGTTTTGATGTTTTTAATGTTTTTTATGTTTATGATGTTTTTGATGTTTTTGATCTTTTTGATGTTTTTGATGTTTTCGATATTTTGATTTTTTTGATTTTTTTTGATGATTTTGATGTTTTGTTGTTTTTGATGTTTTTGATGTTTTTGATGTTGTTATGTTTTTATGTTTATTATGTTTTGATGTTTTTAATGTTTTTAATGTTTTTTATGTTTTTGATGTTTTTGATGTTTTGATGTTTTTGATGTTTTTGATGTTTTTGATGTTTTTGCTGTTTTTGATGTTTTTGATATTTTTGATGTTTTTGATGTTTTTGATATTTTTGATGTTATTTATGTTTATTATGTTTTGATGTTTTTATGTTTTTTATGTTTATTATGTTTTGATGTTTTTGATGTTTTTAATGTTTCTTATATTTATAATGTTTTTGATGTTTCTGATGTTTTGCTGTTTTTGATGTTTTTGATGTTCTTGATATTTTTGATGTTTTTGATGTTTTTGATGTTTTTGATGTTTTTGATGTTTTTGATGTTTTTGATGTTTTTATGTTTTTTATGTTTATTATGTTTTGATGTTTTTGATGTTTTTAATGTTTTTTATGTTTATGATGTCTATGATGTTTATGATGTTTTTGATGTTTTTGATGTTTTTGATGTTTTTGATGTTTTTGATGTTTTTGAGAATTTTGATGTTTTTGATGTTTTTGATATTTTTGATGTTTTTGATGTTATTAATGTTTTTGATATATTTGATGTTTTTGATGTTTAGATGTTATTTATGTTTGTTATGTTTTTGATGTTCTCAATGTTTTTTATATTTATGATGTTTTTCATGTTTTGCTGTTTTTAATGTTTTTGATGTTTTTGATGTTTTTGATGTTTTTGATGTTTTTGATGTTTTTGATGTTTTTGATGTTTTTGATGTTTTTGATGTTTTTGATATTTTTGATGTTTTTGGTGTTATTGATGTTTTGATATTTTTGATGTTTTTGATGTTTTTGATGTTTTCAATATTTTGATTTTTTTGATGTTTTGTTGTTTTTGATGTTTTTATGTTATTTATGTTATTTATGTTTATTATGTTTTTGATGTTTTTAATGTTTTTTATATTTATGATGTTTTTGATGTTTTTGATTTTTTGCTGTTTTTGATGTTTTTGATGTTTTGATGTTTTTGATGTTTTTGATGTTTTTATGTTTTTTATGTTTTTGATGTTTTTGATGTTCTTGATGTTTTTGATGTTTTTGATGTTTTTGATGTTTTTGATGTTTTTGATGTTTTTGATGTTTTTAATGTTTATTATGTTTTTGATGTTTTTGATGTTTTTAATGTTTTTTATGTTTATGATGTTTTTGATGTTTTTGATGTTTTTGATGTTTTCGATTTTTTTTATGTTTTTTTTTTATGTTTTTAATGTTTTTGATTTTATAACGTATTTGATGCTTTTAATGTTTTTGAGGTTTTTGATGTGTTGATGTTTCTGATGATTTTAATGTTTTAAATGTTTTTCATGTTGATGATGTTTTTGATGTTTTTTATGTTTTGTTGTTTTTGATGTTTTTGATGTTTTTGATGTTTTTAATGTTATTATGTTTTCTATGTTTATTATGTTTTTGATGGTTTTGATGTTTTTAATGTTTTTTATGTTTATGATGTTTTTGATGTTTTTGATGTTTTTGATCTTTTTGATGTTTTTGATGTTTTCGATATTTTGATTTTTTTGATTTTTTTTTATGATTTTGATGTTTTGTTGTTTTTGATATTTTTGATGTTTTTGATGTTGTTATGTTTTTTATGTTTTGATGTTTTTAATGTTTTTGATGTTTTTGATGTTTTTGATGTTTTTGATGTTTTTGATGTTTTTGATGTTTTTGATGTTTTTGATGTTTTTGATGTTTTTGATGTTTTTGATGTTTTTGATGTTTTTGATGTTTGTGATGTTTTTGATGTTTTTGATGTTTTTGCTGTTTTTGATGTTTTTGATATTTTTGATGTTTTTAATGTTTTTGATGTTTTTGATATTTTTGATGTTATTTATGTTTATTATGTTTTTGATGTTTTTAATGTTTCTTATATTTATAATGTTTTTGATGTTTCTGATGTTTTGCTGTTTTTGATGTTTTTGATGTTCTTGATATTTTTGATATTTTTGGTGTTTTTGATGTTTTTGATGTTTTTGATGTTTTTGATGTTTTTGATGTTTTTATGTTTTTTATGTTTATTATGTTTTTGATGTTTTTGATGTTTTTAATGTTTTTTATGTTTATGATGTTTATGATGTTTTTGATGTTTTTGATGTTTTGATGTTTTTGAGGATTTTGATGTTTTTAATGTTTTTGATATTTTTGATGTTTTTGATGTTATTGATGTTTTTGATATATTTGATGTTTTTGATGTTTTTGATGTTTTTGATGTTTTTGATATTTTTGATGTTTTTGATGTTTTCGATATTTTGTTTTTTTTTGATGTTTTTGATGTTTTGTTGTTTTTGATGTTTTGTTGTTTTTGATGTTTTGTTGTTTTTGATGTTTTGTTGTTTTTGATGTTTAGATGTTATTTATGTTTATTATGTTTTTGATGTTCTCAACGTTTTTTATATTTATGATGTTTTTCATGTTTTGCTGTTTTTAATGTTTTTGATGTTTTTGATGTTTTTGATGTTTTTGATAATTTTGATGTTTTTGATGTTTTTGATGTTTTTGATGTTTTTGATGTTTTTGATGTTTTTGATGTTTTTGATGTTTTTGATGTTTTTGATATTTTTGATGTTTTTGATGTTATTGATGTTTTGATATTTTTGATGTTTTTGATGTTTTTGATGTTTTTGATGTTTTCAATATTTTGATTTTTTTGATGTTTTGTTGTTTTTGATGTTTTCATGTTATTTATGTTTATTATGTTTTTGATGTTTTTAATTTTTTTTATATTTATGATGTTTTTGATGTTTTTGATTTTTTGCTGTTTTTGATGTTTTTGATGTTTTTGATGTTCTTGATGTTTTTGATGTTATTGATGTTTTTGATGTTTTTGATGTTTTTGATGTTTTTATGTTTTTTATGTTTATTATGTTTTTGATGTTTTTGATGTTTTTGATGTTTTTGATGTTTTTAATGTTTTTTATGTTTATGATGTTTTTGATGTTTTTGATGTTTTTGATATTTTTGATGTTTTTGATGTTATTGATGTTTTTAATATTTTTGATGTTTTTGATGTTTTTGATGTTTATGATGTTTTTGATGTTTTTGATGTTTCTGATGTTTTTGATGTTTTTGATGTTTTTGATGTTTTTGATGTTTTTGATGTTTTTGATGTTTTTGATGTTTTTGATATTTTTGATGTTTTTGATGTTTTTGATATTTTTGATGTTTTTGATGTTTTTGATATTTTTGATGTTTTTGATGTTTTTGATGTTTATGATGTTTGTGATGTTTTTGATGTTTTTGATGTTTTTGATGTTTTTGATGTTTTTGGTATTTTTGATGTTTTTGATGTTTTTGAAGTTTTTGATGTTTTTGATATTTTTGATGTTTTTGATGTTTTTGATATTTTTGATGTTTTTGATGTTTTTGATGTTTTTGATGTTATTCATGTTTATTATGTTTTTGATGTTGTTAATGTTTCTTATATTTATGATCTTTTTTATGTTTTTGATGTTTTGCTGTTTTTGATGTTTTTGATGTTCTTGACATTTTTGATATTTTTGATGTTTTTGATGTTTTTGATGTTTTTGATGTTTTTGATGTTTTTGATGTTTTTATGTTTTTTATGTTTATTATGTTTTTGATGTTTTTAATGTTTTTTATGTTTATGATGTTTATGATGTTTTTGATGTTTTTGATGTTTTTGATGTTTTTGATGTTTTTGATGTTTTTGATGTTTTTGATGTTTTTGATGTTTTTGATGTTTTTGATGTTTTTGATGTTTTTGATGTTTTTGATGTTTTTGATGTTTTTGATGTGTTTGATGTTTTTGAGGATTTTGATGTTTTTGATGCTTTTGATATTTTTGACGTTTTTGATGTTATTGATGTTTTTGATATATTTGATATATTTGATGTTTTTGATGTTTTTGATGGTTTTGATGTTTTTGATATTTTTGATGTTTTTGATGTTTTTGATGTTTTTGATGTTTTCGATATTTTGATTTTTTTTTATTTTTTTGATGTTTTGTTGTTTTTGATGTTTAGATGTTATTTATGTTTATTATGTTTTTGATGTTCTCAATGTTTTTTATATTTATGATGTTTTTCATGTTTTGCTGTTTTTAATGTTTTTGAAGTTTTTGATGTTTTTGATGTTTTTGATAATTTTGATGTTTTTGATGTTTTTGATGTTTTTGATGTTTTTGATGTTTTTGATGTTTTTGATGTTTTTGATGTTTTTGTTTTTTTTGTTTTTTTTGTTGTTTTTGATATTTTTGTTGTTTTGATATTTTTGATGTTTTTGATGTTTTTGATGTTTTCAATATTTTGGTTTTTTTGATGTTTTGTTGTTTTTGATGTTTTTATGTTATTTATGTTTATTATGTTTTTGATGTTTTTAATGTTTTTTATATTTATGATGTTTTTGATGTTTTTGATTTTTTGCTGTTTTTGATGTTTTTGATGTTTTTGATGTTCTTGATATTTTTGATGTTTTTGATGTTATTGATGTTTTTGATGTTTTTATGTTTTTTATGTTTATTATGTTTTTGATGTTTTTGATGTTTTTAATGTTTTTTATGTTTATGATGTTTTTGATGTTTTTGATGTTTTTGATGTTTTTGATGTTTTTGATGTTTTTGATGTTTTTGATGTTTTTGATGTTTTTGATGTTTTCAATATTTTGGTTTTTTTGATGTTTTGTTGTTTTTGATGTTTATGATGTTTATGATGTTTGTGATGTTTTTGATGTTTTTGATGTTTTTGATGTTTTTGATGTTTTTGATGTTTTTGATGTTTTATATTTTTGATGTTTTTGATGTTTTTGATATTTTTGATGTTTTTGATGTTTTTGATGTTATTTATGTTTATTATGTTTTTGATGTTTTTAATGTTTCTTATATTTATGATGTTTTTTATGTTTTTGATGTTTTGCTGTTTTTGCTGTTTTTGATATTTTTGATGTTTTTGATGTTTTTGATGTTTTTGATGTTTTTGATGTTTTTGATGTTTTTGATGTTTTTGATGTTTTTATGTTTTCTATGTTTATTATGTTTATTATGTTTTTGATGTTTTTGATATTTTTGATGTTTTTGATGTTATTGATGTTTTTGATATATTTGATGATTTTGATGTTCTTGATATTTTTGATATTTTTGATGTTTTTGATGTTTTTGATGTTTTTGATATGTTTGATGTTTTTGATATTTTTATGTTTTCTATGTTTATTATGTTTTTGATGTTTTTGATGTTTTTGATGTTTTTGATGTTTTTGATATTTTTGATGTTATTGATGTTATTGATGTTTTTGATATATTTGATGTTTTTGATGTTTTTGATGTTATTGATGTTTTTGATGTTTTGTTGTTTTTGATGTTTTTGATGTTCTTGATATTTTTGATGTTTTTGATATTTTTGATGTTCTTGATATTTTTGATATTTTTGATGTTTTTGATGTTTTTGATGTTTTTGATATGTTTGATGTTTTTGATATTTTTATGTTTTCTATGTTTATTATGTTTTTGATGTTTTTGATGTTTTTGATATTTTTGATTTTTTTGATGTTATTGATGTTTTTGATATATTTGATGTTTTTGATGTTTTTGATGTTTTCGATGTTTTCGATATTTTGATTTTTTTGATGTTTTTGATGTTTTGTTGTTTTTGATGTTTTTGATGTTCTTGATATTTTTGATGTTTTTGATGTTATTGATGTTTTTGATGTTTTTGATGTTTTTGATGTTTTTGATGTTTTTGAGGTTTTTGATGTTTTTGATGTTTTTGATGTTTTCGATATTTTGATTTTTTTGATATTATTGATGTTTTTGATATATTTGATGTTTTTGATGTTTTTGATGTTTTCGATATTTTGATTTTTTTTGATGTTTTTGATGTTTTGTTGTTTTTGATGTTTTTATGTTATTTATGTTTATTATGTTTTTGATGTTTTTAATGTTTTTTATATTTATGATGTTTTTGATGTTTTTGATTTTTTGCTGTTTTTGATGTTTTTGATGTTTTTGATGTTCTTGATATTTTTGATGTTTTTGATGTTATTGATGTTTTTGATGTTTTTGATGTTTTTGATGTTTTTGATGTTTTTGATGTTTTTGATGTTTTTGATGTTTTTGATGTTTTTGATGTTCTTGATATTTTTGATTTTTTTGATGTTTTGTTGTTTTTGATGTTTTTATGTTATTTATGTTTATTATGTTTTTGATGTTTTTAATGTTTTTTATATTTATGATGTTTTTGATGTTTTTGATTTTTTGCTGTTTTTGATGTTTTTGATGTTTTTGATGTTCTTGATATTTTTGATGTTTTTGATGTTATTGATGTTTTTGATGTTTTTGATGTTTTTATGTTTTCTATGTTTATTATGTTTATTATGTTTTTGATGTTTTTGATGTTTTTGATATTTTTGATGGTTTTGATGTTATTGATGTTTTTGATATATTTGATGATTTTGATGTTCTTGATATTTTTGATGTTTTTGATGTTTTTGATGTTTTTGATATGTTTGATGTTTTTGATATTTTTATGTTTTCTATGTTTATTATGTTTTTGATGTTTTTGATGTTATTGATGTTTTTGATGTTTTTGATATTTTTGATGTTATTGATGTTATTGATGTTTTTGATATATTTGATGTTTTTGATGTTTTTGATGTTTTTGATGTTATTGATGTTTTTGATGTTTTGTTGTTTTTGATGTTTTTGATGTTCTTGATATTTTTGATGTTTTTGATGTTTTTGATGTTTTTGATATGTTTGATGTTTTTGATATTTTTATGTTTTCTATGTTTATTATGTTTTTGATGTTTTTGATGTTTTTGATATTTTTGATTTTTTTGATGTTATTGATGTTTTTGATATATTTGATGTTTTTGATGTTTTTGATGTTTTCGATGTTTTCGATATTTTGATTTTTTTGATGTTTTGTTGTTTTTGA
Organism: Drosophila pruinosa; assembly: GCA_018150935.1. Taxonomy (NCBI): domain Eukaryota; kingdom Metazoa; phylum Arthropoda; class Insecta; order Diptera; family Drosophilidae; genus Drosophila; species Drosophila pruinosa. The sequence goes on from JAECWR010000288.1 coordinate 53,222, forward strand.
TGTTTTTGATGTTTTTGATGTTCTTGATATTTTTGATGTTTTTGATGTTATTGATGTTTTTGATGTTTTTGATGTTTTTGATGTTTTTGATGTTTTTGATGTTTTTGATGTTTTTGAGGTTTTTGATGTTTTTGATGTTTTTGATGTTTTCGATATTTTGATTTTTTTGATATTATTGATGTTTTTGATATATTTGATGTTTTTGATGTTTTTGATGTTTTGTTGTTTTTGATGTTTTTATGTTATTTATGTTTATTATGTTTTTGATGTTTTTAATGTTTTTTATATTTATGATGTTTTTGATGTTTTTGATTTTTTGCTGTTTTTGATGTTTTTGATGTTCTTGATATTTTTGATGTTTTTGATGTTATTGATGTTTTTGATGTTTTTGATGTTTTTGATGTTTTTGATGTTTTTGATGTTCTTGATATTTTTGATTTTTTTGATGTTTTGTTGTTTTTGATGTTTTTATGTTATTTATGTTTATTATGTTTTTGATGTTTTTAATGTTTTTTATATTTATGATGTTTTTGATGTTTTTGATTTTTTGCTGTTTTTGATGTTTTTGATGTTCTTGATATTTTTGATGTTTTTGATGTTTTTGATGTTTTTGATGTTTTTGATGTTTTTGATGTTTTTGATGTTTTTGATGTTCTTGATATTTTTGATGTTTTTGATTTTTTGCTGTTTTTGATGTTTTTGATGTTTTTGATGTTCTTGATATTTTTGATGTTTTTGATGTTATTGATGTTTTTGATGTTTTTGATGTTATTTATGTTTATTATGTTTTTGATGTTTTTAATGTTTCTTATATTTATGATGTTTTTTATGTTTATGATGTTTTGCTGTTTTTGATATTTTTGATGTTTTTGATGTTTTTGATGTTTTTGATGTTTTTGATGTTTTTGATGTTTTTGATGTTTTTATGTTTTCTATGTTTATTATGTTTTTGATGTTTTTGATGTTTTTGATATTTTTGATGTTTTTGATGTTATTGATGTTTTTGATATATTTGATGTTTTTGATGTTTTTGATGTTTTCGATGTTTTTGATATATTTGATGTTTTTGATGTTTTTGATGTTTTCGATATTTTGATTTTTTTTGATGTTTTTGATGTTTTGTTGTTTTTGATGTTTTTATGTTATTTATGTTTATTATGTTTTTGATGTTTTTAATGTTTTTTATATTTATGATGTTTTTGATGTTTTTGATTTTTTGCTGTTTTTGATGTTTTTGATGTTTTTGATGTTCTTGATATTTTTGATGTTTTTGATGTTATTGATGTTTTTGATGTTTTTGATGTTTTTGATGTTTTTGATGTTTTTGATGTTCTTGATGTTTTTGATGTTATTGATGTTTTTGATGTTTTTGATGTTTTTGATGTTTTTGATGTTTTTGATGTTTTTGATGTTTTTGATGTTTTTGATATTTTTGATGTTTTTGATGTTTTTGATGTTTTTGATGTTTTTGATGTTTTTGATGTTTATGATGTTTGTGATGTTTTTGATGTTTTTGATGTTTTTGATGTTTTTGATGTTTTTGGTATTTTTGATGTTTTTGATGTTTTTGATGTTTTTGATGTTTTTGATATTTTTGATGTTTTTGATGTTTTTGATATTTTTGATGTTTTTGATGTTTTTCATGTTTTTGATGTTTTTGATGTTTTTGATGTTATTCATGTTTATTATGTTTTTGATGTTGTTAATGTTTCTTATATTTATGATCTTTTTTATGTTTTTGATGTTTTGCTGTTTTTGATGTTTTTGATGTTCTTGACATTTTTGATATTTTTGATGTTTTTGATGTTTTTGATGTTTTTGATGTTTTTGATGTTTTTGATGTTTTTGATGTTTTTATGTTTTTTATGTTTATTATGTTTTTGATGTTTTTAATGTTTATGATGTTTATGATGTTTTTGATGTATTTGATGTTTTTGATGTTTTTGATGTTTTTGATGTTTTTGATGTTTTTGATGTTTTTGATGTTTTTGATGTTTTTGATGTTTTTGATGTTTTTGATGTTTTTGATGTTTTTGATGTGTTTGATGTTTTTGAGGATTTTGATGTTTTTGATGTTTTTGATATTTTTAACGTTTTTGATGTTATTGATGTTTTTGATATATTTGATGTTTTTGATGTTTTTGATGGTTTTGATGTTTTTGATATTTTTGATGTTTTTGATGTTTTTGATGTTTTTGATGTTTTCGATATTTTGATTTTTTTTTGATTTTTTTGATGTTTTGTTGTTTTTGATGTTTAGATGTTATTTATGTTTATTATGTTTTTGATGTTCTCAATGTTTTTTATATTTATGATGTTTTTCATGTTTTGCTGTTTTTAATGTTTTTGAAGTTTTTGATGTTTTTGATGTTTTTGATAATTTTGATGTTTTTGATGTTTTTGATGTTTTTGATGTTTTTGATATTTTTGATGTTTTTGATGTTTTTGATGTTTTTGATGTTTTTGATATTTTTGATGTTTTTGATGTTTTTGATGTTTTGATATTTTTGATGTTTTTGATGTTTTTGATGTTTTCAATATTTTGGTTTTTTTGATGTTTTGTTGTTTTTGATGTTTTTATGTTATTTATGTTTATTATGTTTTTGATGTTTTTAATGTTTTTTATATTTATGATGTTTTTGATGTTTTTGATTTTTTGCTGTTTTTGATGTTTTTGATGTTTTTGATGTTCTTGATATTTTTGATGTTTTTGATGTTATTGATGTTTTTGATGTTTTTGATGTTTTTATGTTTTTTATGTTTATTATGTTTTTGATGTTTTTAATGTTTTTTATGTTTATGATGTTTTTGATGTTTTTGATGTTTTTGATGTTTTTGATGTTTTTGATGTTTTTGATGTTTTTGATGTTTTTGATGTTTTTGATGTTTTTGATATTTTTGATGTTTTTGATGTTATTGATGTTTTTGATATTTGTGATGTTTTTGATGTTTATGATGTTTATGATGTTTGTGATGTTTTTGATGTTTTTGATGTTTTTGATGTTTTTGATGTTTTTGATGTTTTATATTTTTGATGTTTTTGATGTTTTTGATATTTTTGATGTTTTTGATGTTTTTGATGTTATTTATGTTTATTATGTTTTTGATGTTTTTAATGTTTCTTATATTTATGATGTTTTTTATGTTTTTGATGTTTTGCTGTTTTTGATATTTTTGATGTTTTTGATGTTTTTGATGTTTTTGATGTTTTTGATGTTTTTATGTTTTCTATGTTTATTATGTTTATTATGTTTTTGATGTTTTTGATGTTTTTGATATTTTTGATGTTTTTGATGTTATTGATGTTTTTGATATATTTGATGATTTTGATGTTCTTGATATTTTTGATATTTTTGATGTTTTTGATGTTTTTGATGTTTTTGATATGTTTGATGTTTTTGATATTTTTATGTTTTCTATGTTTATTATGTTTTTGATGTTTTGATGTTTTTGATGTTTTTTGATATTTTTGATGTTATTGATGTTATTGATGTTTTTGATATATTTGATGTTTTTGATGTTTTGATGTTTTTGATGTTATTGATGTTTTTGATGTTTTGTTGTTTTTGATGTTTTTGATGTTCTTGATATTTTTGATGTTTTCGATATTTTTGATGTTCTTGATATTTTGATATTTTTGATGTTTTTGATGTTTTTGATGTTTTTGATATGTTTGATGTTTTTGATATTTTTATGTTTTCTATGTTTATTATGTTTTTGATGTTTTTGCTGTTTTTGATATTTTTGATTTTTTTGATGTTATTGATGTTTTTGATATATTTGATGTTTTTGATGTTTTTGATGTTTTCGATGTTTTCGATATTTTGATTTTTTGATGTTTTGATGTTTTGTTGTTTTTGATGTTTTTGATGTTCTTGATATTTTTGATGTTTTGATGTTATTGATGTTTTTGATGTTTTTGATGTTTTTGATGTTTTTGATGTTTTTGATGTTTTTGATGTTTTTGAGGTTTTTGATGTTTTTGATGTTTTTGATGTTTTCGATATTTTGATTTTTTTGATATTATTGATGTTTTTGATATATTTGATGTTTTTGATGTTTTTGATGTTTTCGATATTTTGATTTTTTTGATGTTTTTGATGTTTTGTTGTTTTTGATGTTTTTATGTTATTTATGTTTATTATGTTTTTGATGTTTTTAATGTTTTTATATTTATGATGTTTTTGATGTTTTTGATTTTTTGCTGTTTTTGATGTTTTTGATGTTTTTGATGTTTTTGATGTTCTTGATATTTTTGATGTTATTGATGTTTTTGATGTTTTTGATGTTTTTGATGTTTTTGATGTTCTTGATATTTTTGATTTTTTTGATGTTTTGTTGTTTTTGATGTTTTTATGTTATTTATGTTTATTATGTTTTTGATGTTTTTAATGTTTTTAATGTTTTTTATATTTATGATGTTTTTGATGTTTTTGATTTTTTTGCTGTTTTTGATGTTTTTGATGTTTTTGATGTTCTTGATATTTTTGATGTTTTTGATGTTATTGATGTTTTTGATGTTTTTGATGTTTTTGATGTTTTTATGTTTTCTATGTTTATTATGTTTATTATGTTTTTGATGTTTTTGATGTTTTTGATATTTTTGATGTTTTTGATGTTATTGATGTTTTTGATATATTTGATGATTTTGATGTTCTTGATATTTTTGATATTTTTGATGTTTTTGATGTTTTTGATGTTTTTGATATGTTTGATGTTTTTGATATTTTTATGTTTTCTATGTTTATTATGTTTTTGATGTTTTTGATGTTTTTGATGTTTTTGATATTTTTGATGTTATTGATGTTATTGATGTTTTTGATATATTTGATGTTTTTGATGTTTTTGATGTTTTTGATGTTATTGATGTTTTTGATGTTTTGTTGTTTTTGATGTTTTTGATGTTCTTGATATTTTTGATGTTTTTGATATTTTTGATGTTCTTGATATTTTTGATATTTTTGATGTTTTTGATGTTTTTGATGTTTTTGATATGTTTGATGTTTTTGATATTTTTATGTTTTCTATGTTTATTATGTTTTTGATGTTTTTGATGTTTTTGATATTTTTGATTTTTTTGATGTTATTGATGTTTTTGATATATTTGATGTTTTTGATGTTTTTGATGTTTTCGATGTTTTCGATATTTTGATTTTTTTGATGTTTTTGATGTTTTGTTGTTTTTGATGTTTTTGATGTTCTTGATATTTTTGATGTTTTTGATGTTATTGATGTTTTTGATGTTTTTGATGTTTTTGATGTTTTTGATGTTTTTGATGTTTTTGATGTTTTTGAGGTTTTTGATGTTTTTGATGTTTTTGATGTTTTCGATATTTTGATTTTTTGATATTATTGATGTTTTTGATATATTTGATGTTTTTGATGTTTTTGATGTTTTCGATATTTTGATTTTTTTGATGTTTTTGATGTTTTGTTGTTTTTGATGTTTTTATGTTATTTATGTTTATTATGTTTTTGATGTTTTTAATGTTTTTTATATTTATGATGTTTTTGATTTTTTGCTGTTTTTGATGTTTTTGATGTTTTTGATGTTCTTGATATTTTTGATGTTTTTGATGTTATTGATGTTTTTGATGTTTTTGATGTTTTTGATGTTTTTGATGTTCTTGATATTTTTGATTTTTTGATGTTTTGTTGTTTTTGATGTTTTTATGTTATTTATGTTTATTATGTTTTTGATGTTTTTAATGTTTTTATATTTATGATGTTTTTGATGTTTTTGATGTTATTGATGTTTTTGATGTTTTTGATGTTTTGATGTTTTATGTTTTCTATGTTTATTATGTTTATTATGTTTTTGATGTTTTTGATGTTTTTTGATATTTTTGATGTTTTTGATGTTATTGATGTTTTTGATATATTTGATGATTTTGATGTTCTTGATATTTTTGATATTTTTGATGTTTTTTGTGTTTTTGATGTTTTTGATATGTTTGATGTTTTTGATATTTTTATGTTTTCTATGTTTATTATGTTTTTGATGTTTTTGATGTTTTTGATGTTTTTGATATTTTTGATGTTATTGATGTTATTGATGTTTTTGATATATTTGATGTTTTTGATGTTTTTGATGTTTTTGATGTTATTGATGTTTTTGATGTTTTGTTGTTTTTGATGTTTTTGATGTTCTTGATATTTTTGATGTTTTTGATATTTTTTGATGTTCTTGATATTTTGATATTTTTGATGTTTTTGATGTTTTTGATGTTTTTGATATGTTTGATGTTTTTGATATTTTTATGTTTTCTATGTTTATTATGTTTTTGATGTTTTTGATGTTTTTGATATTTTTGATTTTTTTGATGTTATTGATGTTTTTGATATATTTGATGTTTTTGATGTTTTTGATGTTTTCGATGTTTTCGATATTTTGATTTTGTTTTTTGATGTTTTTGATGTTTTGTTGTTTTTGATGTTTTTGATGTTCTTGATATTTTTGATGTTTTTGATGTTATTGATGTTTTTGATGTTTTTGATGTTTTTGATGTTTTTGATGTTTTTGATGTTTTTGAGGTTTTTGATGTTTTTGATGTTTTTGATGTTTTCGATATTTTGATTTTTTGATATTATTGATGTTTTGATATATTTGATGTTTTTGATGTTTTTGATGTTTTCGATATTTTGATTTTTTTGATGTTTTTGATGTTTTGTTGTTTTTGATGTTTTTATGTTATTTATGTTTATTATGTTTTTGATGTTTTTAATGTTTTTTATATTTATGATGTTTTTGATTTTTTGCTGTTTTTGATGTTTTGATGTTTTTGATGTTCTTGATATTTTTGATGTTTTTGATGTTATTGATGTTTTTGATGTTTTTGATGTTTTTGATGTTTTTGATGTTCTTGATATTTTGATTTTTTGATGTTTTGTTGTTTTTGATGTTTTTATGTTATTTATGTTTATTATGTTTTTGATGTTTTTAATGTTTTTTATATTTATGATGTTTTTGATGTTTTTGATTTTTGCTGTTTTTGATGTTTTTGATGTTTTTGATGTTCTTGATATTTTTGATGTTTTTGATGTTATTGATGTTTTGATGTTTTTGATGTTATTTATGTTTATTATGTTTTTGATGTTTTTAATGTTTCTTATATTTATGATGTTTTTTATGTTTTGATGTTTTGGTTGTTTTTGATATTTTTGATGTTTTGATGTTTTTGATGTTTTTGATGTTTTTGATGTTTTGATGTTTTGATTTTTTGATGTTTTTGATGTTTTGTTGTTTTTGATGTTTTGATGTTCTTGATAATTTTGATGTTTTTGATGTTATTGATGTTTTTGATGTTTTTGATGTTTTTGATGTTTTTGATGTTTTCGATATTTTGATTTTTTTGATGTTATTGATGTTTTTGATATATTTGATGTTTTTGATGTTTTTGTTGTTTTTGATGTTTTTATGTTATTTATGTTTATTATGTTTTTGATGTTTTTAATGTTTTTTATATTTATGATGTTTTTGATGTTTTTGATTTTTTGCTGTTTTTGATGTTTTTGAAGTTTTTGATGTTATTGATATTTTTGATGTTTTTGATGTTTTGATTTTTTTTTGATGTTTTTGATGTTTTGTTGTTTTTGATGTTTTTGATGTTCTTGATAATTTTGATGTTTTTGATGTTATTGATGTTTTTGATGTTTTGATGTTTTTGATGTTTTTGATGTTTTTGATGTTTTTGATGTTTTCGATATTTTGATTTTTTTGATGTTATTGATGTTTTTGATATATTTGATGTTTTTGATGTTTTTGATGTTTTTGATGTTTTTATGTTTTTTATGTTTATTATGTTTTTGATGTTTTTGATGTTTTTGATGTTTTTGATGTTTTTGATGTTTTTATGTTTATGATGTTTTTGATGTTTTTGATGTTTTTGATGTTTTTGATATTTTTGATGTTTTTGATGTTATTGATGTTTTTGATATTTGTGATGTTTTTGATGTTTATGATGTTTATGATGTTTGTGATGTTTTTGATGTTTTTGATGTTTTTGATGTTTTGATGTTTTTGATGTTTTTGATGTTTTTGATGTTTTTGATGTTTTTGATGTTTTGATATTTTTGATGTTTTTGATGTTATTGATGTTTTGATATTTTTGATGTTTTTGATGTTTTCAATATTTTGATTTTTTGATGTTTTGTTGTTTTTGATGTTTTTATGTTATTTATGTTTATTATGTTTTTGATGTTTTTAATGTTTTTTATATTTATGATGTTTTTGATGTTTTTGATTTTTTGCTGTTTTTGATGTTTGTGATGTTCTTGATATTTTTGATGTTTTTGATGTTATTGATGTTTTTGATGTTTTTATGTTTTTTATGTTTATTATGTTTTTGATGTTTTTGATGTTTTTATGATTTTTATGTTTATTATGTTTTTGATGTTTTTGATGTTTTTGATGTTTTGATGTTTTTAATGTTTTTATGTTTATGATGTTTTGATGCTTTTGATGTTTTTGATGTTTTTGATGTTTTTGATATTTTGATGTTTTTGATGTTATTGATGTTTTTGATATTTGTGATGTTTTTGATGTTTATGATGTTTATGATGTTTGTGATGTTTTTGATGTTTTTTTGATGTTTTTGATGTTTTTGATGTTTTTGATGTTTTTGATGTTTTTGATGTTTTTGATATTTTTGATGTTTTTGATGTTATTGATATTTTTGATGTTTTGATGTTTTTGATGTTTTTGATGTTTTGATGTTATTTATGTTTATTATGTTTTTGATGTTTTTAATGTTTCTTATATTTATAATGTTTTTTATGTTTTGCTGTTTTTGATATTTTTGATGTTTTTGATATTTTTGATGTTTTTGATGTTTTTATGTTTTCTATGTTTATTATGTTTTGATGTTTTTGATGTTTTTGATATTTTTGATGTTTTGATGTTATTGATGTTTTTGATGTATTTGATGTTTTTGATGTTTTTGATGTTTGTGATGTTTTTGATGATTTTGATGTTTTTGATGTTTTTGATGATTTTGATGTTCTTGATATTTTTGATGTTTTTGATATTTTTGATGTTTTTGATGTTTTTATGTTTTCTATGTTTATTATGTTTTGATGTTTTTGATGTTATTGATGTTTTTGATATATTTGATGTTTTGATGTTTTTGATGTTTTTGATGTTTTCGATATTTTGATTTTTTTGATGTTATTGATGTTTTTGATATATTTGATGTTTTTGATGTTTTTGATGTTTTCGATATTTTGATTTTTTGATGTTTTTGATGTTTTGTTGTTTTTGATGTTTTGATGTTTTTGATGTTCTTGATATTTTTGATGTTTTTGATGTTATTGATGTTTTTGATGTTTTTGATGTTTTTGATGTTTTTGATGTTTTTGATGTTTTCGATATTTTGATTTTTTTGATGTTATTGATGTTTTTGATATATTTGATGTTTTTGATGTTTTTGATGTTTTTGATATTTTTGATGTTTTTGATGTTTTTGATGTTTTTGATGTTTTGATGTTTTGATGTTTTTGATGTTTTTGATGTTTTTGATGTTTTTGATGTTTTTGATATTTTTGATGTTTTTGATGTTATTGATGTTTTGATATTTTTGATGTTTTTGATGTTTTCAATATTTTGATTTTTTTGATGTTTTGTTGTTTTTGATGTTTTTATGTTATTTATGTTTATTATGTTTTTGATGTTTTTAATGTTTTTTATATTTATGATGTTTTTGATGTTTTTGATTTTTTGCTGTTTTTGATGTTTGTGATGTTCTTGATATTTTTGATGTTTTTGATGTTATTGATGTTTTTGATGTTTTTATGTTTTTTATGTTTATTATGTTTTTGATGTTTTTGATGTTTTTATGATTTTTATGTTTATTATGTTTTTGATGTTTTTGATGTTTTTGATGTTTTTGATGTTTTTAATGTTTTTATGTTTATGATGTTTTTGATGCTTTTGATGTTTTTGATGTTTTTGATGTTTTTGATATTTTTGATGTTTTTGATGTTATTGATGTTTTTGATATTTGTGATGTTTTTGATGTTTATGATGTTTATGATGTTTGTGATGTTTTTGATGTTTTTGATGTTTTTGATGTTTTTGATGTTTTTGATGTTTTTGATGTTTTTGATGTTTTTGATGTTTTTGATGTTTTTGATATTTTTGATGTTTTTGATGTTATTGATATTTTTGATGTTTTTGATGTTTTTGATGTTTTTGATGTTTTTGATGTTATTTATGTTTATTATGTTTTTGATGTTTTTAATGTTTCTTATATTTATAATGTTTTTTATGTTTTTGATGTTTTGCTGTTTTTGATATTTTTGATGTTTTTGATATTTTTGATGTTTTTGATGTTTTTATGTTTTCTATGTTTATTATGTTTTTGATGTTTTTGATGTTTTTGATATTTTTGATGTTTTTGATGTTATTGATGTTTTTGATGTATTTGATGTTTTTGATGTTTTTGATGTTTGTGATGTTTTTGATGATTTTGATGTTTTTGATGTTTTTGATGATTTTGATGTTCTTGATATTTTTGATGTTTTTGATATTTTTGATGTTTTTGATGTTTTTATGTTTTCTATGTTTATTATGTTTTTGATGTTTTTGATGTTATTGATGTTTTTGATATATTTGATGTTTTGATGTTTTTGATGTTTTTGATGTTTTCGATATTTTGATTTTTTTGATGTTATTGATGTTTTTGATATATTTGATGTTTTTGATGTTTTTGATGTTTTCGATATTTTGATTTTTTTGATGTTTTTGATGTTTTGTTGTTTTTGATGTTTTTGATGTTTTTGATGTTCTTGATATTTTTGATGTTTTTGATGTTATTGATGTTTTTGATGTTTTTGATGTTTTTGATGTTTTTGATGTTTTCGATATTTTGATTTTTTTGATGCTATTGATGTTTTTGATATATTTGATGTTTTTGATGTTTTTGATGTTTTTGATATTTTTTGATGTTTTTGATGTTTTTGATGTTTTTGATGTTTTCAATATTTTGATTTTTTTGATGTTTTGTTGTTTTTGATGTTTTTGATGTTTTTGATGTTTATGATGTTTGTGATTTTTTGATGTTTTTAATGTTTTTGATGTTTTTGATGTTTTGATGTTTTTGATGTTTTGATGTTTTTGATGTTTTTGATGTTTTTGATGTTTTTGATGTTTTTGATGTTTTTGATGTTTTTGATGTTTTTGATGTTTTGATGTTTGATGTTTTTGATATTTTTGATGTTTTTGATGTTTTTGATATTTTTGATGTTTTTGATGTTTTTGATGTTTTTGATGTTTTCGATATTTTGATTTTTTTTGATGTTATTGATGTTTTTGATATATTTGATGTTTTGATGTTTTTGATGTTTTTGATATTTTTGATGTTTTTGATGTTTTTGATGTTTTCGATAGTTTGATTTTTTTTGATGTTTTTGATGTTTTGTTGTTTTTGATGTTTTGTTGTTTTTGATGTTTAGATGTTATTTATGTTTATTATGTTTTTGATGTTCTTAATGTTTTTTATATTTATGATGTTTTTGATGTTTTGATGTTTTTAATGTTTTTATGTTTATGATGTTTTTGATGTTTTTGATGTTTTTGATGTTTTTGATGTGTTTGAAGTTTTGATGTTTTGTTGTTTTGAATTTTTGATTATTTTGATGTTTTCGATGGTTTTGATGTTTTTGATGTCTTGATGTTTTGTTGTTTTTGATGTTTTTGATTATTTTGATGTATTTTTATTCTTATGATGTTTATGATGTTTATGATGTTTTTGATATTTTTGATGTTTATGATGTTTTGATGTTTTTGATGTTTTTGATGTTTTTGATATTTTGATGTTTTTAATGTTTTCAATGTTTTTAGTGTTTTGATGTTTTGTTGTTTTTTATGTTTTTAATGTTTTTTAATTTTTTTAATGTTTGTTTTAATGTTTTTGATGTTTTGGATGTTTTTGATGTTTTGATGATTTTGATGTTTTGGATGTTTTTGATGTTTTATATGTTTTTGATGTTTTTGATGTTTTTAATGTTTTTGATGTTTTTGATGTTTTTATGTTTTTTATGTTTATTATGTTTTTGATGTTTTTGATGTTTTTAATGTTTTTTATGTTTATGATGTTTTTGATGTTTTTGATGTTTTTGATGTTTTTGATGTTTTTGATGTGTTTGATGCTTTTATGTTTTTATGTTTATTATGTTTTTTGATGTTTTTGATGTTTTTAATGTTTTCAATGTTTTTAGTGTTTTTGATGTTTTGTTGTTTTTATGTTTTTAATGTTTTTTAATTTTTTTAATGTTTGTTTTAATGTTTTTGATGTTTTTGATGTTTTTATGTTTTTATGTTTATTATGTTTTTGATGTTTTTGATGTTTTTAATGTTTTTTATGTTTATGATGTTTATGATGTTTATGATGTTTATGATGTTTATGATGTTTTTGATGTTTTTGATGTTATTGATGTTTTTGATGTTTTTGATGTTTTTGATGTTTTTAATGTTTTTGATGTTTTTATGTTTTTATGTTTATTATGTTTTTGATGTTTTTGATGTTTTGATGTTTTTGATGTTTTTAATGTTTTTGTGTTTATGATGTTTATGATGTTTTTGATGTTTTTGTTGTTTTTGATGTTTTTATGTTTTTGATGTTTTTGATGTTTTGATGTTTTGATGTTATTGATGTTTTTGATGTTTTTGATGTTTTTGATGTTTTTAATGTTTTTGATGTTTTGATGTTTTTATGTTTTTATGTTTATTATGTTTTGATGTTTTGATGTTTTGATGTTTTTGATGTTTTTAATGTTTTTGTGTTTATGATGTTTATGATGTTTATGATGTTTTGATGTTTTTGTTGTTTTTGATGTTTTTTATGTTTTTGATGTTTTTGATGTTTTTGATGTTTTTGATGTTTTTGATGTTTTTGATGTTTTTTATGTTTATGATGTTTATGATGTTTATGATGTTTATGATGTTTATGATGTTTTTGATGTTTTTGATGTTTTTGATGTTTTTGATGTTTTAATGTTTTTAATGTTTTTGATGTTTTTATGTTTTTATGTTTATTATGTTTTTGATGTTTTTGATGTTTTTGATGTTTTTGATGTTTTTTCATGTTTTTGATGTTTTTGATGTTTTTAATGTTTTTTGTGTTTATGATGTTTATGATATTTTTGATGTTTTTGATGTTGTTGATGTTTATGATGTTTGTGATGTTTTTGATGTTTTTGATGTTTTTGATGTTTTTGATATTTTTGATGTTTTTGATGTTTTTGATATTTTTGATGTTTTTGATGTTTTTGATGTTTTTGATGTTTTTGATGTTATTTATGTTTATTATGTTTTTGATGTTTTTAATGTTTCTTATGTTTATGATGTTTATGATGTTTATGATGTTTTTGATGTTTTTGATGTTTTTAATGTTTTTGATGTTTTTGATGTTTTTGATGTTTTTGATGTTTTTGATGTTTTTGATGTTTTTGATGTTTTTGATGTTTTTGATGTTTTTGATGTTTTTGATGTTTTTGATGTTTTTAATGTTTTTTATGTTTATGATGTTTATGATGTTTATGATGTTTATGATGTTTTTGATGTTTTTGATGTTTTTGATGTTTTTGATGTTTTTGATGTTTTTAATGTTTTTGATGTTTTTATGTTTTTTATGTTTATGATGTTTATGATGTTTATGATGTTTATGATGTTTTTGATGTTTTTGATGTTTTTGATGTTTTTGATGTTTTTGATGTTTTTGATGTTTTTGATGTTTTTGATGTTTTTGATGTTTTTGATGTTTTTAATGTTTTTTATGTTTATGATGTTTATGATGTTTATGATGTTTATGATGTTTTTGATGTTTTTGATGTTTTTGATGTTTTTGATGTTTTTGATGTTTTTAATGTTTTTGATGTTTTTATGTTTTTTATGTTTATTATGTTTTTGATGTTTATGATGTTTTTGATGTTTTTGTTGTTTTTGATGTTTTTTATGTTTTTGATGTTTTTGATGTTTTTGATGTTTTTGATGTTTTTAATGTTTTTTATGTTTATGATGTTTATGATGTTTATGATGTTTATGATGTTTTTGATGTTTTTGATGTTTTTGATGTTTTTGATGTTTTTAATGTTTTTGATGTTTTTATGTTTTTTATGTTTATTATGTTTTTGATGTTTTTGATGTTGTTGATGTTTATGATGTTTGTGATGTTTTTGATGTTTTTGATATTTTTGATGTTTTTGATGTTTTTGATGTTTTTGATGTTTTTGATTATTTTGATGTTTTTGATGTTTTTGATGTTTTTGATGTTTTTGATGTTTTTGATATTTTTGATGTTTTTGATGTTTTTGATATTTTTGATGTTTTTGATGTTTTTGATGTTTTTGATGTTTTTAATGTTTTTTATATTTATGATGTTTTTGATGTTTTTGATTTTTTGCTGTTTTTGATGTTTTTGATGTTTTTGATGTTCTTGATATTTTTGATGTTATTGATGTTTTTGATGTTTTTGATGTTTTTGATGTTTTTGATGTTTTTGATGTTCTTGATATTTTTGATTTTTTTGATGTTTTGTTGTTTTTGATGTTTTTATGTTATTTATGTTTATTATGTTTTTGATGTTTTTAATGTTTTTTATATTTATGATGTTTTTGATGTTTTTGATTTTTTGCTGTTTTTGATGTTTTTGATGTTTTTGATGTTCTTGATATTTTTGATGTTTTTGATGTTATTGATGTTTTTGATGTTTTTGATGTTTTTGATGTTTTTATGTTTTCTATGTTTATTATGTTTATTATGTTTTTGATGTTTTTGATGTTTTTGATATTTTTGATGTTTTTGATGTTATTGATGTTTTTGATATATTTGATGATTTTGATGTTCTTGATATTTTTGATATTTTTGATGTTTTTGATGTTTTTGATGTTTTTGATATGTTTGATGTTTTTGATATTTTTATGTTTTCTATGTTTATTATGTTTTTGATGTTTTTGATGTTTTTGATGTTTTTTATGTTTTTGATATTTTTGATGTTATTGATGTTATTGATGTTTTTGATATATTTGATGTTTTTGATGTTTTTGATGTTTTTGATGTTATTGATGTTTTTGATGTTTTGTTGTTTTTGATGTTTTTGATGTTCTTGATATTTTTGATGTTTTTGATATTATTGATGTTCTTGATATTTTTGATATTTTTGATGTTTTTGATGTTTTTGATGTTTTTGATATGTTTGATGTTTTGATATTTTTATGTTTTCTATGTTTATTATGTTTTTGATGTTTTTGATGTTTTTGATATTTTTGATTTTTTGATGTTATTGATGTTTTTGATATATTTGATGTTTTTGATGTTTTTGATGTTTTCGATGTTTTCGATATTTTGATTTTTTTGATGTTTTTGATGTTTTGTTGTTTTTGATGTTTTTGATGTTCTTGATATTTTTGATGTTTTTGATGTTATTGATGTTTTTGATGTTTTTGATGTTTTTGATGTTTTTGATGTTTTTGATGTTTTTGATGTTTTTGATGTTTTTGATGTTTTTGAGGTTTTTGATGTTTTTGATGTTTTTGATGTTTTTGATGTTTTCGATATTTTGATTTTTTTGATATTATTGATGTTTTTGATATATTTGATGTTTTTGATGTTTTTGATGTTTTCGATATTTTGATTTTTTTGATGTTTTGTTGTTTTTGATGTTTTTATGTTATTTATGTTTATTATGTTTTTGATGTTTTTAATGTTTTTTATATTTATGATGTTTTTGATGTTTTTGATTTTTTGCTGTTTTTGATGTTTTTGATGTTTTTGATGTTCTTGATATTTTTGATGTTTTTGATGTTATTGATGTTTTTGATGTTTTTGATGTTTTTGATGTTATTGATGTTTTTGATGTTTTTGATGTTCTTGATATTTTTGATTTTTTTGATGTTTTGTTGTTTTTGATGTTTTTATGTTACTTATGTTTATTATGTTTTTGATGTTTTTAATGTTTTTTATATTTATGATGTTTTTGATGTTTTTGATTTTTTGCTGTTTTTGATGTTTTTGATGTTTTTGATGTTCTTGATATTTTTGATGTTTTTGATGTTATTGATGTTTTTGATGTTTTTGATGTTATTTATGTTTATTATGTTTTTGATGTTTTTAATGTTTCTTATATTTATGATGTTTTTTATGTTTTTGATGTTTTGCTGTTTTTGATATTTTTGATGTTTTTGATGTTTTTGATGTTTTTGATGTTTTTGATGTTTTTGATGTTTTTATGTTTTCTATGTTTATTATGTTTTTGATGTTTTTGATGTTTTTGATATTTTTGATGTTTTTGATGTTATTGATGTTTTTGATATATTTGATGTTTTTGATGTTTTTGATGTTTTCGATGTTTTCGATATTTTGATTTTTTTGATGTTTTTGATGTTTTGTTTGTTTTTGATGTTTTTGATGTTCTTGATAATTTTGATGTTTTTGATGTTATTGATGTTTTTGATGTTTTTGATGTTTTTGATGTTTTTGATGTTTTTGATGTTTTCGATATTTTGATTTTTTTGATGTTATTGATGTTTTTGATATATTTGATGTTTTTGATGTTTTTGATGTTTTCGATATTTTGATTTTTTTTGATGTTTTTGATGTTTTGTTGTTTTTGATGTTTTTGATGTTTTTGTTGTTTTTGATGTTTTTATGTTATTTATGTTTATTATGTTTTTGATGTTTTTAATGTTTTTTATATTTATGATGTTTTTGATTTTTTGCTGTTTTTGATGTTTTTGAAGTTTTTGATGTTATTGATATTTTTGATGTTTTTGATGTTATTGATGTTTTTGATGTTTTTATGTTTTTTATGTTTATTATGTTTTTGATGTTTTTGATGTTTTTATGTTTTTTATGTTTATTATGTTTTTGATGTTTTTGATGTTTTTGATGTTTTTGATGTTTTGATGTTTTTAATGTTTTTATGTTTATGATGTTTTGATGTTTTTGATGTTTTTGATGTTTTGATGTTTTTGATATTTTTGATGTTTTTGATGTTATTGATGTTTTGATATTTCGTGATGTTTTTTGATGTTTATGATGTTTATGATGTTTGTGATGTTTTTGATGTTTTTGATGTTTTGATGTTTTTGATGTTTTTTGATGTTTTTGATGTTTTTGATGTTTTTGATGTTTTGATGTTTTGATGTTTTTGATGTTTTTGATGTTTTTGATGTTTTTGATATTTTTGATGTTTTGATGTTATTGATGTTTTGATATTTTTGATGTTTTTGATGTTTTCAATATTTTTTTTTTTTTATGTTTTGTTGTTTTTGATGTTTTTATGTTATTTATGTTTATTATGTTTTTGATGTTTTTAATGTTTTTTATATTTATGATGTTTTTGATGTTTTTGATTTTTTGCTGTTTTTGATGTTTTTGATGTTCTTGATATTTTTGATGTTTTTGATGTTTTTGATGTTTTTAATGTTTTTATGTTTATGATGTTTTTGATGCTTTTGATGTTTTTGATGTTTTTGATGTTTTTGATGTTTTTAATGTTTTTGATGTTATTTATGTTTATTATGTTTTTGATGTTTTTAATGTTTCTTATATTTATAATGTTTTTTATGTTTTTGATGTTTTGCTGTTTTTGATATTTTTGATGTTTTTGATATTTTTGATGTTTTTGATGTTTTTATGTTTTCTATGTTTATTATGTTTTTGATGTTTTTGATGTTTTTGATATTTTTGATGTTATTGATGTTTTTGATGTATTTGATGTTTTTGATGTTTTTGATGTTTGTGATGTTTTTGATGATTTTGATGTTTTTGATGTTTTTGATGATTTTGATGTTCTTGATATTTTTGATGTTTTTTGATATTTTTGATGTTTTGATGTTTTTATGTTTTCTATGTTTATTATGTTTTTGATGTTTTTGATGTTATTGATGTTTTGATATATTTGATGTTTTGATGTTTTTGATGTTTTTGATGTTTTCGATATTTTGATTTTTTTGATGTTATTGATGTTTTTGATATATTTGATGTTTTTGATGTTTTTGATGTTTTCAATATTTTGATTTTTTTGATGTTTTGTTGTTTTTGATGTTTTTGATGTTTTTGATGTTTATGATGTTTGTGATTTTTTTGATGTTTTTAATGTTTTTGATGTTTTTGATGTTTTTGATGTTTTTGATGTTTTTGATGTTTTTGATGTTTTTGATGTTTTGATGTTTTTGATGTTTTGATGTTTTTGATATTTTTGATGTTGTTGATGTTTTTGATATTTTGATGTTTTTGATGTTTTTGATGTTTTCGATATTTTGATTTTTTTGATGTTATTGATGTTTTTGATATATTTGATGTTTTTGATGTTTTTGATGTTTTTGATGTTTTTGATATTTTTGATGTTTTTGATGTTTTGATGTTTTCGATAGTTTGATTTTTTTGATGTTTTTGATGTTTTGTTGTTTTTGATGTTTTGTTGTTTTTGATGTTTAGATGTTATTTATGTTTATTATGTTTTTGATGTTCTTAATGTTTTTTATATTTATGATGTTTTTGATGTTTTTGATGTTTTTAATGTTTTTTATGTTTATGATGTTTTTGATGTTTTTGATGTTTTTGATGTTTTTGATGTTTTTGATGTGTTTGAAGTTTTTGATGTTTTGTTGTTTTGAATTTTTTGATTATTTTGATGTTTTCGATGGTTTTGATGTTTTTGATGTCTTGATGTTTTGTTGTTTTTGATGTTTTTGATTATTTTGATGTATTTTTTATGCTTATGATGTTTATGATGTTTATGATGTTTTTGATATTTTTGATGTTTATGATGTTTTGATGTTTTTGATGTTTTTGATATTTTTGATGTTTTTAATGTTTTCAATGTTTTTAGTGTTTTTGATGTTTTGTTGTTTTTTATGTTTTTAATGTTTTTTAATTTTTTTAATGTTTGTTTTAATGTTTTTGATGTTTTGGATGTTTTTGATGTTTTTGATGATTTTGATGTTTTGGATGTTTTTGATGTTTTTGATGTTTTATATGTTTTTGATGTTTTTGATGTTTTTAATGTTTTTGATGTTTTTGATGTTTTTATGTTTTTTATGTTTATTATGTTTTGATGTTTTTGATGTTTTTAATGTTTTTATGTTTATGATGTTTTTGATGTTTTTGATGTTTTGATGTTTTGATGTTTTTGATGTTTTTGATGTGTTTGATGCTTTTATGTTTTTATGTTTATTATGTTTTTTGATGTTTTTGATGTTTTTAATGTTTTCAATGTTTTTAGTGTTTTTGATGTTTTGTTGTTTTTTATGTTTTAAATGTTTTTTAATTTTTTTAATGTTTGTTTTAATGTTTTTGATGTTTTTGATGTTTTTATGTTTTTTATGTTTATTATGTTTTTGATGTTTTTGATGTTTTTAATGTTTTTTATGTTTTTTATGTTTATGATGTTTATGATGTTTTTGATGTTATTGATGTTTTTGATGTTTTTGATGTTTTTGATGTTTTTAATGTTTTTGATGTTTTTATGTTTTTTATGTTTATTATGTTTTTGATGTTTTTGATGTTTTTAATGTTTTTTGTGTTTATGATGTTTATGATGTTTTTGATGTTTTTGTTGTTTTTGATGTTTTTTATGTTTTTGATGTTTTTGATGTTTTTGATGTTTTTGATGTTTTTGATGTTATTGATGTTTTTGATGTTTTTGATGTTTTTGATGTTTTTAATGTTTTTGATGTTTTTGATGTTTTTATGTTTTTTATGTTTATTATGTTTTTGATGTTTTTGATGTTTTTGATGTTTTTAATGTTTTTTGTGTTTATGATGTTTATGATGTTTATGATGTTTTTGATGTTTTTGTTGTTTTTGATGTTTTTTATGTTTTTGATGTTTTTGATGTTTTTGATGTTTTTGATGTTTTTAATGTTTTTTATGTTTATGATGTTTTTGATGTTTATGATGTTTATGATGTTTTTGATGTTTTTGATGTTTTTGATGTTTTTGATGTTTTTAATGTTTTTGATGTTTTTATGTTTTTATGTTTTTTATGTTTATTATGTTTTTGATGTTTTTGATGTTTTTGATGTTTTTGATGTTTTTGATGTTTTTGATGTTTTTAATGTTTTTTGTGTTTATGATGTTTATGATATTTTTGATGTTTTTGATGTTGTTGATGTTTATGATGTTTGTGATGTTTTTGATGTTTTTGATGTTTTTGATGTTTTTGATGTTTTTGATGTTTTTGATTATTTTGATGTTTTTGATGTTTTTGATGTTTTTGATGTTTTTGATGTTTTTGATGTTTTTGATGTTTTTGATGTTTTTGATATTTTTGATGTTTTTGATGTTTTTGATGTTTTTGATGTTTTTGATGTTTTTGATGTTATTTATGTTTATTATGTTTTTGATGTTTTTAATGTTTCTTATGTTTATGATGTTTATGATGTTTATGATGTTTATGATGTTTTTGATGTTTTTGATGTTTTTAATGTTTTTGATGTTTTTATGTTTTTTATGTTTATTATGTTTTTGATGTTTTTGATGTTTTTGATGTTTTTGATGTTTTTGATGTTTTTAATGTTTTTTATGTTTATGATGTTTATGATGTTTATGATGTTTATGATGTTTTTGATGTTTTTGATGTTTTTGATGTTTTTGATGTTTTTGATGTTTTTAATGTTTTTGATGTTTTTATGTTTTTTATGTTTATTATGTTTTTGATGTTTTTGATGTTTTTGATGTTTTTGATGTTTTTGATGTTTTTGATGTTTTTAATGTTTTTTGTGTTTATGATGTTTATGATATTTTTGATGTTTTTGATGTTGTTGATGTTTATGATGTTTGTGATGTTTTTGATGTTTTTGATGTTTTTGATGTTTTTGATGTTTTTGATGTTTTTAATGTTTTTGATGTTTTTATGTTTTTTATGTTTATTATGTTTTTGATGTTTTTGATGTTTTTGATGTTTTTGATGTTTTTGATGTTTTTGATGTTTTTGATGTTTTTGATGTTTTTGATGTTTTTGATGTTTTTGATGTTTTTGATGTTTTTAAAGTTTTTTGTGTTTATGATGTTTATGATATTTTTGATGTTTTTGATGTTGTTGATGTTTATGATGTTTGTGATGTTTTTTTATGTTTTGATGTTTTTGATGTTTTTGATGTTTTTGATGTTTTTGATGTTTTTGATTATTTTGATGTTTTTGATGTTTTTGATGTTTTTGATTATTTTGATGTTTTTGATGTTTTTGATGTTTTGCTGTTTTTGATATTTTTGATGTTTTTGATGTTTTTGATGTTTTTGATGTTTTTGATGTTTTTGATGTTTTTGATGTTTTTGATGTTTTTGATGTTTTTGATGTTTTGATGTTTTGATGTTTTTGATGTTTTTGATGTTTTTGATGTTTTTGATGTTTTTGATGTTTTTATGTTTTTATGTTTATTATGTTTTTGATGTTTATGATGTTTTGATGTTTTGATGTTTTTGATGTTTTGATGATTTTGATGTTTTTGATGTTTTGCTGTCTTTGATATTTTTGATGTTTTTGATGTTTTTGATGTTTTTGATGTTTTTAATGTTTTTTGTGTTTATGATGTTTATGATATTTTTGATGTTTTTGATGTTGTTGATGTTTATGATGTTTGTGATGTTTTTGATGTTTTTGATGTTTTTGATGTTTTTGATGTTTTTGATGTTTTTGATGTTTTTGATGTTTTTGATGTTTTTAATGTTTTTGATGTTTTTATGTTTTTTATGTTTATTATGTTTTTGATGTTTTTGATGTTTTTGATGTTTTTGATGTTTTTGATGTTTTTGATGTTTTTGATGTTTTTAATGTTTTTTGTGTTTATGATGTTTATGATATTTTTGATGTTTTTGATGTTGTTGATGTTTATGATGTTTGTGATGTTTTTGATGTTTTTGATGTTTTTGATGTTTTTGATGTTTTTGATTATTTTGATGTTTTTGATGTTTTTGATGTTTTTGATGTTTTTGATTATTTTGATGTTTTTGATGTTTTTTATGTTTTTGACGTTTTGCTGTTTTTGATATTTTTGATGTTTTTGATGTTTTTGATGTTTTTGATGTTTTTGATGTTTTTGATGTTTTTGATGTTTTTGATGTTTTTGATGTTTTTGATGTTTTTGATGTTTTTGATGTTTTTGATGTTTTTATGTTTTTTATGTTTTTTATGTTTTTGATGTTTTTGATGTTTTTGATGTTTTTGATGTTTTTGATGATTTTGATGTTTTTGATGTTTTGCTGTCTTTGATATTTTTGATGTTTTTGATGTTTTTGATGTTTTTGATGTTTTTGATGTTTTTGATGTTTTTGATGTTTTTGATGTTTTTATGTTTTTATGTTTATTATGTTTTTATGTTTATGATGTTTTTGATGTTTATGATGTTTTGATGTTTTTGATGTTTTTGATGTTTTTGATGTTTTTATGTTTTTTATGTTTATTATGTTTTTATGTTTATGATGTTTTGATGTTTTTGATGTTTTTGATGTTTTTTGATGTTTTTGATGTTTTTATGTTTTTTATGTTTATTATGTTTTTATGTTTATGATGTTTTTGATGTTTATGATGTTTTGATGTTTTTGATGTTTTTAATGTTTTTTGTGTTTATGATGTTTATGATATTTTGATGTTTTTGATGTTGTTGATGTTTATGATGTTTGTGATGTTTTGATGTTTTTGATGTTTTTGATGTTTTTGATGTTTTTGATGTTTTTAATGTTTTTGATGTTTTTATGTTTTTATGTTTATTATGTTTTGATGTTTTTGATGTTTTTGATGTTTTTGATGTTTTTGATGTTTTTAATGTTTTTGTGTTTATGATGTTTATGATATTTTGATGTTTTTGATGTTGTTGATGTTTATGATGTTTGTGATGTTTTGATGTTTTTGATGTTTTTGATGTTTTTGATTATTTTGATGTTTTTGATGTTTTTGATGTTTTTGATTATTTTGATGTTTTTGATGTTTTTTATGTTTTTGATGTTTTGCTGTTTTTGATATTTTTGATGTTTTTGATGTTTTTGATGTTTTTGATGTTTTTGATGTTTTTGATGTTTTTGATGTTTTTTGATGTTTTTGATGTTTTGATGTTTTTGATGTTTTTGATGTTTTTATGTTTTTTATGTTTATTATGTTTTTGATGTTTATGATGTTTTTGATGTTTTTGATGTTTTTGATGATTTTGATGTTTTTGATGTTTTGCTGTCTTTGATATTTTTGATGTTTTTGATGTTTTTCATGTTTTTGATGTTTTTAATGTTTTTTGTGTTTATGATGTTTATGATATTTTTGATGTTTTTGATGTTGTTGATGTTTATGATGTTTGTGATGTTTTTGATGTTTTTGATGTTTTTGATGTTTTTGATGTTTTTGATGTTATTGATGTTTTTGATGTTTTTAATGTTTTTGATGTTTTTATGTTTTTTATGTTTATTATGTTTTTGATGTTTTTGATGTTTTTGATGTTTTTGATGTTTTTGATGTTTTTAATGTTTTTTGTGTTTATGATGTTTATGATATTTTTGATGTTTTTGATGTTGTTGATGTTTATGATGTTTGTGATGTTTTTGATGTTTTTGATGTTTTTTATGTTTTTGATGTTTTTGATGTTTTTGATTATTTTGATGTTTTTGATGTTTTTGATGTTTTTGATTATTTTGATGTTTTTGATGTTTTTTATGTTTTTGATGTTTTGCTGTTTTTGATATTTTTGATGTTTTTGATGTTTTTGATGTTTTTGATGTTTTTGATGTTTTTGATGTTTTTGATGTTTTTGATGTTTTTGATGTTTTTGATGTTTTTGATGTTTTTATGTTTTTTATGTTTATTATGGTTTTGATGTTTATGATGTTTTTGATGTTTTTGATGTTTTTGATGATTTTGATGTTTTTGATGTTTTGCTGTCTTTGATATTTTTGATGTTTTTGATGTTTTTGATGTTTTTGATGTTTTTGATGTTTTTGATGTTTTTGATGTTTTTGATGTTTTTGATGTTTTTATGTTTTTATGTTTATTATGTTTTTTATGTTTATGATGTTTTTGATGTTTATGATGTTTTTGATGTTTTTGATGTTTTTGATGTTTTTTATGTTTTTTATGTTTTTGATGTTTTGCTGTTTTTGATATTTTTGATGTTTTTGATGTTTTTGATGTTTTTGATGTTTTTATGTTTTTGATGTTTTTGATGTTTTTGATGTTTTTAATGTTTTTTATGTTTATGATGTTTATGATGTTTTTGATGTTTTTGATGATTTTGATGTTTTTGATGTTTTTGAGGATTTTGATGTTCTTGATATTTTGATGTTTTTGATGTTTTTATGTTTTCTATGTTTATTATGTTTTTGATGTTTTTGATGTTTTTGATGTTTTTGATATTTTTGATGTTTTTGATGTTATTGATGTTTTTGATATATTTGATGTTTTTGATGTTTTTGATGTTTTTGATGTTTTTAATATTTTTGATGTTTTTGATGTTTTTGATGTTTTTGATATTTTTGATGGTTTTGATGTTTTTGATGTTTTCGATATTTTGATTTTTTTGATGTTTTTGATGTTTTGTTGTTTTTGATGTTTTGTTGTTTTTGATGTTTAGATGTTATGTATGTTTATTATGTTTTTGATGTTCTTAATGTTTTTTATATTTATGATGTTTTTGATGCTTTTGATGTTTTGATGCTTTTAATGTTTTTGATGTTTTTGATGTTTTTGAAGTTTTTGATGATTTGTTGTTTTTGAATTTTTTGATTATTTTGATGTTTTTAATGGTTTTGATGTTTTTGATGTCTTGATGTTTTGTTGTTTTTGATGTTTTTGATTATTTTGATGTATTTTTTATGCTTATGATGTTTATGATGTTTTTTATATTTTTGATGTTTTGATTTTTTGATGTTTTTGATGTTTTTGATGTTTTTAATGTTTTCAATGTTTTTAGTGTTTTTGATGTTTTGTTGTTTTTTATGTTTTTAATGTTTTTTAATTTTTTTATTGTTTGTTTTAATGTTTTGGATGTTTTTGATGTTTTTGATGATTTTGATGTTTTGGATGTTTTTGATGTTTTATATGTTTTTGATATTTTTGATGTTTTTAATGTTTTTGATGTTTTTGATGTTTTTATGTTTTTATGTTTATTATGTTTTGATGTTTTTGATGTTTTTAATGTTTTTTATGTTTATGATGTTTATGATGTTTTTGATGTTTTGATGTTTTTGATGTTTTTGATGTTTTGATGTTTTTGATGTTTTGATGTTTTTGATGTTTTTGATGTTTTTGATGTTTTTGATGTTTTTGATGTTTTTGATGTTTTTGATGTTTTTGATGTTTTTGATGTTTTTGATGTTTTTATGTTTTTTATGTTTATTATGTTTATTATGTTTATGATGTTTTTGATGTTTATGATGTTTTTGATGTTTTTGATGTTTTTGATGTTTTTTATGTTTTTTATGTTTTTGATGTTTTGTTGTTTTTGATATTTTTGATGTTTTTGATGTTTTTGATGTTTTTGATGTTTTTGATGTTTTTGATGTTTTTGATGTTTTTAATGTTTTTATGTTTATGATGTTTATGATGTTTTTGATGTTTTTGATGTTTTTGATGATTTTGATGTTTTTGATGTTTTTGAGGATTTTGATGTTCTTGATATTTTTGATGTTTTTGATGTTTTTGATGTTTTTATGTTTTCTATGTTTATTATGTTTTTGATGTTTTTGATGTTTTTGATGTTTTGATATTTTGATGTTTTGATGTTATTAATGTTTTTGATATATTTGATGTCTTTTTGATGTTTTTGATGTTTTTGATGTTTTTAATATTTTTGATGTTTTTGATGTTTTTGATGTTTTTGATATTTTTGATGTTTTTGATGTTTTTGATGTTTTCGATATTTTGATTTTTTTGATGTTTTTGATGTTTTGTTGTTTTTGATGTTTTGTTGTTTTTGATGTTTTTGATGTTTTTGATGTTTTTGATGTTTTTGATGTTTTTAATGTTTTTTATGTTTATGATGTTTATGATGTTTATGATGTTTATGATGTTTATGATGTTTATGATGTTTTTGATGTTTTTAATGTTTTTTATATTTTTGATGTTTTTGATGTTTTTGATGTTTTTGATGTTTTTGATGTTTTTGATGTTTTTGATGTTCTTGATGTTTTTGATGTTTTTGATGTTTTTATGTTTTTTATGTTTTTAATGTTTTTTAATTTTTTTAATGTTTGTTTTAATGTTTTTGATGTTTTTGATGTTTTTTATGTTTATTATGTTTTTGATGTTTTTGATGTTTTTAATGTTTTTTATGTTTATGATGTTTATGATGTTTATGATGTTTATGATGTTAATGATGTTTTTGATGTTTTTGATGTTTTTGATGATTTTGATGTTTTTGATGTTTTTGATGTTTTTGATGTTTTTGATGTTTTTAATGTTTTCAATGTTTTTAGGGTTTTTGATGTTTTGTTGTTTTTTAAGTTTTCTATGTTTTTGATGTTTTTAATGCTTTCGATTTTTTTGATGTTTTGATTTTTTTGATGTTTTTTTTTTTATGTTTTTGATTTTATAACGTATTTGATGCTTTTTAATGTTTTTGAGGTTTCTGATGTTTTTGTTGTTTTTGTTGTTTTCGATTTTTTGATGTTTTTGATGTTCTGTTGTTTTTGATGTTTTTATGTTTTTTATGTTTATTATGTTTTTGATGTTTTTGTTTTTATTAATGTTTTTTATGTTTATGATGCTTTTGATGTTTTTTAACTTTTTGATGTTTTTGATGTTTTTCATGTTTTTGATGTTTTTGATGTTTTTGATATTTTTTATGTTTTTGATGTTATTGATGTTTTGATATTTTTGATGTTTTTGATGTTTTTGATGTTTTCGATATTTTGATTTTTTTAATGTTTTGTTGTTTTTGATGTTTTTATGTTATTTATGTTTATTATGTTTTTGATGTTTTTAATGTTTTTTATATTTTTGATGTTTTTGATGTTTTTGATGTTTTTGATGTTGTTGATGTTTTTGATGTTCTTGATGTTTTTGATGTTTTTGATGTTGTTATGTTTTTTATGTTTTTAATGTTTTTTAATTTTTTTAATGTTTGTTTTAATGTTTTTGATGTTTTTGCTCTTTTTGATGTTTTTGATGTTCTTGATATTTTTGATATTTTTGATGTTTTTGATGTTTTTGATGTTTTTGATGTTTTTGATGTTTTTGATGTTTTTGATGTTGTTGATGTTTTTTGATGTTCTTGATGTTTTTGATGTTTTTGACGTTTTTATGTTTTTTATGTTTATTATGTTTTCGATGTTTTTGATGTTTTTAATGTTTTTATGTGTTTATGATGTTTATGATGTTTTTGATGTTTTTGATGTTTTTGATGTTGTTGATGTTTTTGATGTTCTTGATGTTTTTGATGTTTTTGATGTTTTTATGTTTTTTATGTTTATTATGTTTTCGATGTTTTTGATGATTTTAATGTTTTTTATGTTTATGATGTTTATGATGTTTTTGATGTTTTTGATGTTTTTGATGTTTTTGAGGATTTTGATGTTTTTGATGTTTTTGATATTTTTGATGATTTTGATATTATTGATGTTTTTGATATATTTGATGTTTTTGATGTTTTTGATGTTTTCGATATTTTGATTTTTTTGATGTTTTGTTCATTTTGATGTTATTTTGTTTTTGATGTTTTGATGTTATTTATGTTTATTATGTTTTTGATGTTCTTAACGTTTTTTATATTTATGATGTTTTTGATGTTTTTGATGTTTTTGATGTTTTTGATGTTTTTGATGTTTTTGATGTTATTGATGTTTTTGATGTTTTTGATAATTTTGATGTTTTTGATGTTTTTGATGATTTTGATATTTTTGATGTTTTTGATGTTTTTGATGTTTTGATATTTTTGATGTTTTTGATGTTTTTGATGTTTTCGATATTTCGATTTTTTTTGGTGTTTTGTTGTTTTTGATGTTTTTATGTTATTTATGTTTATTATGTTTTTGATGTTTTTAATGTTTTTTATATTTATGATGTTTTTGATGTTTTGCTGCTTTTGATGTTTTTGTTGTTTTTGATGTTTTTGATGTTTTTGATGTTATTGATGTTTTTGATGTTTTTGATGTTTTTATGTTTTTTATGTTTATTATGTTTTTGATGTTTTTGATGTTTTTGATGTTTTTGATGTTTTTGATGTTTTTGATGTTTTTAATGTTTTTAATGTTTTTTATGTTTATGATGTTTTTGATGTTTTTAATGTTTTTGATGTTATTGATGTTTTTAATGTTCTTGATGTTTTTGATGTTTTTGATGTTTATGATGTTTTTGATGTTTTTGATGTTTTTGATGTTTTTTATGTTTTTGATGTTATTTATGTTTATTATGTTTTTGATGTTTTTAAGGTTTCTTATATTTATAATGTTTTTGATGTTTTTGATGTTTTGCTCTTTTTGATGTTTTTATGTTTTTTATGTTTATTATGTTTTTGATGTTTTTGATGTTTTTAATATTTTTTATGTTTATGATGTTTATGATGTTTATGATGTTTTTAATGTTTTGGATGTTTTTGATGATTTTGATGTTATTGATGTTTTTGATGTTTTTGATGTTTTTGAGGATTTTGATGTTTTTGATGTTTTTGATGTTTTTGATGTTTTTGATATTTTTGATGTTTTTGATGTTATTGATGTTTTTGATATTTTTGATGTTTTTGATGTTTTTGATGTTTTTGATGTTTTTGATGTTTGTGATGTTTTTAATGTTTTTGATGTTTTTGATGTTTTTGATGTTTTTGATGTTGTTGATGTTTTTGATGTTTTTGATGTTTTTGATGTTTTTGATGTTTTTGATGTTTTTGATGTTTTTGATGTTTTTGATGTTTTTGATGTTTTTGATGTTTTGATGTTTTGTTGTTTTTGAATTTTTTGATTATTTTGATGTTTTCGATGTTTTTCATGTTTTTAATGTTTTCAATGTTTTTGATGTTTTGTTGTTTTTTAAGTTTTCTATGTTTTTGATGTTTTTAATGCTTTCGATTTTTTTGATGTTTTGATTTTTTTGATGTTTTTTTTTTATGTTTTTGATTTTATAACGTATTTGATGCTTTTAATGTTTTTGAGGTTTCTGATGTTTTTGTTGTTTTCGATATTTTGATGTTTTTGATGTTCTGTTGATTTTGATGTTTTTGATGTTTTTATGTTTATTATGTTTTTGATGTTTTTGTTTTTTTTAATGTTTTTTATGTTTATGATGCTTTTGATGTTTTTGAACTTTTGATGTTTTTCATGTTTTTGATGTTTTTGATGTTTTTGATATTTTTGATGTTTTTGATGTTATTGATGTTTTGATATTTTTGATGTTTTTGATGTTTTGATGTTTTTGATATTTTGATTTTTTTTGGTGTTTTGTTGTTTTTGATGTTTTTTATGTTTATTATGTTTTGATGTTTTGAATTTTTTTATATTTATGATGTTTTTGATGTTTTGCTGTTTTTGATGTTTTTGTTGTTTTTGATGTTTTTGATGTTGTTGATATTTTTGATGTTTTTGATGTTATTGATGTTTTTGATGTTTTTGATGTTTTTGATGTTTGTTATGTTTATTATGTTTTTGATGTTTTTGATATTTTTGATGTTTTTAATGTTTTTAATGTTTATGATGTTTTTGATGTTTTTAATGTTTTTGATGTTTTGATGTTTTTGATGTTTTTGATGTTTTTGATGTTTTTGATGTTTTTGATGTTATTTATGTTTATTACGTTTTTGATGTTTTTAATGTTTCTTATATTTATGATGTTTTTGATGTTTTGCTCTTTTTGATGTTTTTGATGTTTTTGATGTTCTTGATATTTTCGATATTTTTGATGTTTTTGATGTTTTTGATGTTTTTGATTTTTTTGATGTTTTTGATGTTTTTGATGTTTTTGATGTTTTTATGTTTTTTGTGTTTATTATGTTTTCGATGTTTTTGATGTTTTTAATGTTTTTTATGTTTATGATGTTTATGATGTTTTTGATGTTTTTGATGTTTTTGATGTTCTTGATGTTTTTGATGTTTTTGATGTTTTTGAGGATTTTGATGTTTTTGATGTTTTTGATATTTTTGATGATTTTGATGTTATTTATGTTTTTGGTATATTTGATGTTTTTGATGTTTTTGATGTTTTTATGTTTATTATGTTTTTGATGTTTTTGATGTTTTTGATGTTTTTAATGTTTTTGATGTTTTTGATGTTTTTGATGTTTTTAATGTTTTTGATGTTTTTGATGTTTTTGACGTTTTTGATGTTTTTGATGTTTTTGATGTTTTTATGTTTTTATGTTTTTTATGTTTTTGATGTTTTTGATGTTTTTAATGTTTTTAATGTTTTTTATGTTTATGATGTTTTTGATGTTTTTAATGTTTTTGATGTTTTTAATGTTTTTTATGTTATGATATTTTTGATGTTTTTGATGTTATTGATGTTTTTGATGTTTTTATGCTTTTTATGTTTATTATGTTTTTGATGTTTTTGATGTTTTTAATGTTTTTAATGTTTTTTATGTTTATGATGTTTTTGATGTTTTTGATGTTCTTGATGTTTTTGATGTTTTTGATGTTTATGATGTTCTTGATGTTTTTGATGTTTTTGATGTTTATGATGTTTTTGATGTTTTTGATGTTTTTGATGTTTTTGATGTTTTTGATGTTTTTGATGTTTTTGATGTTTTTGATGTTTTTGATGTTTTTGATGTTTTTGATGTTTTTGATGTTATTTATGTTATGATATTTTTGATGTTTTTGATGTTTTTGATGTTTTTGATGTTCTTGATGTTTTTGATGTTTTTATGTTTTTTATGTTTATTATGTTTTCGATGTTTTTGATGTTTTTAATGTTTTTAATGTTTTTTATGTTTATGATGTTTATGATGTTTTTGATGTTATTGATGTTTTTGATATTTTTGATATTTTTGATATTTTTGATGTTTTTGATGTTTTTGATGTTTTTGATGTTTTTGATGTTTTTGATGTTTTTGATGTTTTTGATATTTTTATGTTTTTTATGTTTATTATGTTTTCGATGTTTTTGATGTTATTAATGTTTTTTATGTTTTTGATGTTATTTATGTTTATTACGTTTTTGATGTTTTTAATGTTTCTTATATTTATGATGTTTTTGATGTTTTTGATGTTTTTGATGTTTTTGATGTTTTTAATGTTTTTAATGTTTTTTATGTTTATGATGTTTTCGATGTTTTTGATGTTTTTAATGTTTTTAATGTTTTTTATGTTTATGATGCTTATGATGTTTTTGATGTTATTGATGTTTTTGATGTTTTTGCTCTTTTTGATGTTTTTGATGTTTTTGATGTTCTTGATATTTTCGATATTTTTGATGTTTTTGATGTTTTTGATGTTTTTGATTTTTTTGATGTTTTTGATGTTTATGATGTTCTTGATGTTTTTAGTGTTTTTTATGTTTATGATGTTTTTGATGTTTTTAATGTTTTTGATGTTTTTAATGTTTTTTATGTTATGATATTTTTGATGTTTTTGATGTTTTTGATGTTTTTGATGTTTTTGATGTTTTTGATGTTTTTGATGTTTTTATGTTTTTTATGTTTATTATGTTTTCGATGTTTTTGATGTTTTTAATGTTTTTAATGTTTTTTATGTTTATGATGTTTATGATGTTTTTGATGTTATTGATGTTTTTGATGTTTTTGATGTTTTTGATGTTTTTTATATTTTTGATGTTTTTGAGGATTTTGATGTTTTTGATGTTTTTGATATTTTTGATGATTTTGATGTTATTGATGTTTTTGATATATTTGATGTTTTTGATGTTTTCGATATTTTGATTTTTTTGATGTTTTTGATTTTTTTGATGTTTTTGATGATTTTGATATTTTTGATGTTTTTGATGTTCTTGATGATTTTGATGTTTTTGATGATTATGATGTGTTTGATGTTTTTGATTTTTTTGATGTTTTTGATGTTTTTGATGTTATTTATGTTTATTATGTTTTTGATGTTTTTAATGTTTCTTATATTTATGAGGTTTTTGATGTTTTTGATGTATTGCTCTTTTTGATGTTTTTGATGTTCTTGATATTTTTGATGTTTTTGATGTTTTTGATGTTTTTGATGTTTTTGATGTTTTTGATGTTTTTGATGTTTTTATGTTTTTTATGTTTATTATGTTTTCGATGTTTTTGATGTTATTAATGTTTTTTATGTTTATGATGTTTTTGATGTTTTTGATGTTTTTGATGTTTTTGATGTTTTTGATGTTTTTGATGTTTTTGATGTTTTCGATGGTTTTGAGGATTTTGATGTTTTTGATGTTTTTGATATTTTTGATGATTTTGATGTTATTGATGTTTTTGATATATTTGATGTTTTTGATGTTTTTGATGTTTTTGATGTTTTTAATGTTTTTGATGTTTTTGATGTTTATGATGTTTTTGATGTTTTTGATGTTTTTGACGTTTTTGATGTTTTTGATGTTTTTATGTTTTTTATGTTTATTATGTTTTTGATGTTTTTGATGTTTTTGATGTTTTTAATGTTTTTAATGTTTTTTATGTTTATGATGTTTTTGATGTTTTTAATGTTTTTGATGTTTTTAATGTTTTTTATGTTTATGATATTTTTGATGTTTTTGATGTTATTGATGTTTTTGATGTTTTTATGTTTTTATGTTTTTATGTTTATTATGTTTTTGATGTTTTTGATGTTTTTGATGTTTTTGATGTTTTTAATGGTTTTAGTGTTTTTTATGTTTATGATGTTTTTGATGTTTTTAATGTTTTTGATGTTTTTGATGTTTTTGATGTTCTTGATATTTTTGATGTTTTTGATGTTTTTGATGTTTTTGATGTTTTTGATGTTTTTGATGTTTTTGACGTTTTTGATGTTTTTGATGTTTTTGATGTTATTTATGTTTATTATGTTTTTGATGTTTTTAATGTTTCTTATATTTATGATGTTTTTGATATTTTTGATGTTTTGCTCTTTTTGATGTTCTTGATATTTTTGATGTTTTTGATGTTTTTGATGTTTTTGATGTTTTTGATGTTTTTGATGTTTTTTTTGTTTTTGATGTTTTTGATGTTTTTATGTTTTTTATGTTTATTATGTTTTCGATGTTTTTGATGTTTTTGATGTTTTTGATGTTTTTGATGTTTTTGATGTTTTTGATGTTTTTGATGTTTTTGATGTTTTTGATGTTTTTGATGTTTTTGACGTTTTTGAGGATTTTGATGTTTTTGATGTTTTTGATATTTTTGATGATTTTGATGTTATTGATGTTTTTGATATATTTGATGTTTTGATGTTTTTGATGTTTTCGATATTTTGATTTTTTTGATGTTTTGTTCTTTTTGATGTTTTGTTGTTTTTGATGTTTTGATGTTATTTATGTTTATTATGTTTTTGATGTTCTTAACGTTTTTTATATTTATGATGTTTTTGATGTTTTTCATGTTTTGCTGTTTTTAATGTTTTTGAAGTTTTTGATGTTTTTGATGTCTTTGATGTTTTTGATGTTATTGATGTTTTTAATGTTTTTGATAATTTTGATGTTTTTGATGTTTTTGATGTTTTTGATGTTTTTGATGTTTTTGATGTTTTTGATGTTTTTGATGTTTGTGATGCTTTTAATGTTTTTGATGTTATTGATGTTTTTGATGTTTTTGATGTTTTTGATGTTTTGATGTTTTGTTGTTTTTGAATTTTTTTGATTGTTTTGAGGCTTTCGATGGTTTTGATGTTTTTGATGTCTTGATGTTTAGTTGTTTTTGATGTTTTTGATTATTTTGAGGTTTTTGATGTATTTTTATGTTTATGATGTTTATGATGTTTTTGATATTTTTAATGTTTTTACTGTTTTTGATGTTTTGTTGTCTTTTATATTTTTAATATTTTTTAATTTTTTTAATGTTTTTTTAATGTTTTTGATGTTTTTGATGTTTTTGATGTTTTTGATGGTTTTGATGTTTTGATGTTTTTGATGTTCTTGTTGTTTTTGAATTTTTTAATGTTTTTATGTTTATGATGTTTTTGATGTTTTTGATGTTTTTGATGTTTTTGATGTTTTAGATGTTATTGATGTTTTTGATGTTTTTGATGTTTTTGATGTTTTGATGTTTTGATGTTTTTGATGTTTTGATGTTTTTGATGTTTTTGATGTTTTTGATGTTTTTGATGTTGTTGATGTTTCTGATGTTTCTGATGTTTTTGATGTCTTTGATGTTATTGATATTCTTGATGTTTTGATGTTTTTGATGTTTTTGAGGTTTTTGATGTTTTTGATGTTTTTGATGTTTTTGATGTTTTTGATGTTTTTGATGTTTTTGATGTTTTCGTTGCTTTTGAATTTTTTAATGTATCTTATGTTTATGATGTTTTTGATGCTTTTGATGTTTTTGATGTTTTTGATGTTTTTGACGTTTTTGATGTTCTTGGTGTTTTTGATGTTTTGGATGTTTTCGATGTTTTTGATGTTTTTAATGTTTTTGATGTTATTAATATTTTTAATGTTTTTGATGTTATTGATGTTTTTGATGTTTTTGATGTTTTTGATATTTTGAATTTTTTGATGTTTTTGATGTTTTGTTGTTTTTGATGATTTTATGTTATTTATGTTTATTATGTTTTTTATATTTATGATGTGTTTGATATTTTGATGTTTTTGATGTTTTCGATGTTTTTAATGTTTTTGATGTTTTTGATGTTTTTGATGTTTTTAATGTTTTTAATGTTTTTTATGTTTATGATGTTTTTGATGTTTTTAATGTTTTGATGTTTTTGATGTTTTTGATGTTCTTGATATTTTTGATGTTTTTGATGTTTTTGATGTTTTTGATGTTTTTGATGTTTTGATGTTTTGATGTTTTTGATGTTTTTGATGTTTTTGATGTTTTTGATGTTATTTATGTTTACTATGTTTTTGATGTTTTTAATGTTTCTTATATTTATGATGTTTTTGATGTTTTGCTCTTTTTGATGTTTTTGATGTTTTTGATGTTTTTGATGTTATTTATGTTTATTATGTTTTTGATGTTTTTAATGTTTCTTATATTTATGATGTTTTTGATGTTTTTGATGTTTTGCTCTTTTTGATGTTTTTGATGTTCTTGATATTTTTGATATTTTTGATGTTTTTGATGTTTTTGATGTTTTTGATGTTTTTGATGTTTTTGATGTTTTTGATGTGTTTTTTTGTTTTGATGTTTTTGATGTTTTTATGTTTTTTATGTTTATTATGTTTTCGATGTTTTTGATGTTTTTAATGTTTTTAATGTTTTTTATGTTTAGGATGTTTATGATGTTTTTGATGTTATTGATGTTTTTGATGTTTTGATGTTTTTTATATTTTTGATGTTTTTGAGGATTTTGATGTTTTTGATGTTTTGATGTTTTTTGATGTTTTTGATGTTTTTGATAATTTTGATGTTTTTGATGTTTTTGATGTTTGTGATGCTTTTAATGTTATTGATGTTTTGATGTTTTTGATGTTTTTGATGTTTTTGATGTTTTTGATGTTTTTGATGTTTTGATGTTTTGTTGTTTTTGAATTTTTTGATTGTTTTGATGTTTTCGATGGTTTTGATGTTTTTGATGTCTTGATGTTTAGTTGTTTTTGATGTTTTTGATTATTTTGAGTTTTTTGATGTATTTTTTATGTTTATGATGTTTATGATGTTTTGATATTTTTAATGTTTTCAATGTTTTTACTGTTTTTGATGTTTTGTTGTTTTTTATATTTTTAATATTTTTTAATTTTTTTAATGTTTTTTTAATGTTTTTGATGTTTTGATGTTTTTGATGGGTTTGATGTTTTTGATGTTTTGATGTTTTGTTGTTTTTGAATTTTTTAATGTTTTTTATGTTTATGATGTTTTTGATGTTTTTGATGTTTTTGATGTTTTTGATGTTTTGATGTTATTGATGTTTTTGATGTTTTTGATGTTTTTGATGTTTTTGATGTTTTTGATGTTTTTGATGTTTTTGATGTTTTTGATGTTTTTGATGTTTTTGATGTTTTTGATGTTTTTGATGTTTTTGATGTTGTTGATGTTTCTGATGTTTCTGATGTTTTTGATGTCTTTGGTGTTATTGATATTCTTGATGTTTTTGATGTTTTTGAGGTTTTGATGTTTTTGATGTTTTTGATGTATTTGATGTTTTTGATGTTTTTGTTGTTTTTGAATTTTTTAATGTATCTTATGTTTATGATGTTTTTGATGCTTTTGATGTTTTTGATGTTTTTGATGTATTTGATGTTTTTGATGTTGTTGATGTTTTTGATGTTCTTGGTGTTTTTGATGTTTTGGATGTTTTCGATGTTTTTGATGTTTTTAATGTTTTTGATGTTATTAATATTTTTAATGTTTTTGATGTTATTGATGTTTTTGATGTTTTTGATGTTTTTGATATTTTGAATTTTTTGATGTTTTGTTGTTTTTGATGATTTTATGTTATTTATGTTTATTATGTTTTTTATATTTATGATGTTTTTGATATTTTTGTTTTGCTGTTTTTAATGTTTTTGATGTTTTTGATGTGTTTGATATTTTTGATGTTTTTGATGTTTTCGATGTTTTTAATGTTTTTGATGTTTTTGATGTTTTTGATGTTTTTAATGTTTTTGATGTTTTTGATGTGTTTGATATTTTTGATGTTTTTGATGTTTTCGATGTTTTTAATGTTTTTGATGTTTTTGATGTTTTTGATGTTTTTGATGTTTTTAATGTTTTTAATGTTTTTTATGTTTATGATGTTTTTGATGTTTTTAATGTTTTTGATGTTTTTGATGTTTTTGATGTTTTTGATGTTATTTATGTTTATTATGTTTTTGATGTTTTTAATGTTTCTTATATTTATGATGTTTTTGATGTTTTGCTCTTTTTGATGTTTTTGATGTTTTTGATGTTTTTTTTTGTTTTTGATGTTTTTGATGTTTTTATGTTTTTTATGTTTATTATGTTTTCGATGTTTTTGATGTTTTTAATGTTTTTTATGTTTATGATGTTTATGATGTTTTTGATGTTTTTGAGGATTTTGATGTTTTTGATGTTTTTGATATTTTTGATGATTTTGATGTTTTTGATGTTTTTGATATATTTGATGTTTTTGATGTTTTCGATATTTTGATTTTTTTGATGTTTTATTCTTTTTGATGTTTTTTTGTTTTTGATGTTTTGATGTTATTTATGTTTATTATGTTTTTGATGTTCTTAACGTTTTTTATATTTATGATGTTTTTGATGTTTTTCATGTTTTGCTGTTTTTAATGTTTTTGAAGTTTTTGATGTTTTTGATGTTTTTGATGTTTTTGATGATTTTGATGTTTTTGATGTTATTGATGTTTTTGATGTTTTTGATAATTTTGATGTTTTTGATGTTTTTGATGTTTTCGATGTTTTTGATGTTTTTGATGTTTTTGATGTTTTTGATGTTTTTGATGTTTGTGATGCTTTTAATGTTTTTGATGTTATTGATGTTTTTGATGTTTTTGATGTTTTGATGTTTTGTTGTTTTTGAATTTTTTGATTGTTTTGATGTTTTCGATGGTTTTGATGTTTTTGATGTCTTGATGCTTAGTTGTTTTTGATGTTTTTGATTATTTTGAGGTTTTTGATGTATTTTTTATGTTTATGATGTTTATGATGTTTTTGATATTTTTAATGTTTTCAATGTTTTTACTGTTTTTGATGTTTTGTTGTTTTTTATATTTTTAATATTTTTTAATTTTTTTAATGTTTTTTTTAATGTTTTTGATGTTTTTGATGTTTTTGATGTTCTTGTTGTTTTTGAATTTTTTAATGTTTTTTATGTTTATGATGTTTTTGATGTTTTTGATGTTTTTGATGTTTTTGATGTTTTTGATGTTTTTGAGGATTTTGATGTTTTTGATGTTTTTGATATTTTTGATGATTTTGATGTTATTGATGTTTTTGATATATTTGATGTTTTTGATGTTTTTATGTTTTCGATATTTTGATTTTTTTTTATGTTTTGTTCTTTTGATGTTTTGTTGTTTTTGATGTTTTGATGTTATTTATGTTTATTATGTTTTTGATGTTCTTAACGTTTTTTATATTTATGATGTTTTTGATGTTTTTCTTGTTTTGCTGTTTTTAATGTTTTTGAAGTTTTTGATGTTTCTGATGTTTTTGATGTTATTGATGTTTTTGATGTTTTTGATAATTTTGATGTTTTTGATGTTTTTGATGTTCTTGATGTTTTTGATGTTTTTGATGTTTTTGATGTTTTTGATGTTTTTGATGTTTGTGATGCTTTTAATGTTTTTGATGTTATTGATGTTTTTGATGTTTTTGATGTTTTTGATGTTTTGATGTTTTGTTGTTTTTGAATTTTTTGATTGTTTTGATGTTTTCGATGGTTTTGATGTTTTTGATGTCTTGATGTTTAGTTATTTTTGATGTTTTTGATTATTTTGAGGTTTTTGATGTATTTTTTATGTTTATGATGTTTATGATGTTTTTGATATTTTTAATGTTTTCAATGTTTTTACTGTTTTTGATGTTTTGTTGTTTTTTATATTTTTAATACTTTTTAATTTTTTTAATGTTTTTTTTAATGTTTTTGATGTTTTTGATGTTCTTGTTGTTTTTGAATTTTTTAATGTTTTTTATGTTTATGATGTTTTTGATGTTTTTGATGTTTTTGATGTTTTTGATGTTTTTGATGTTATTGATGTTTTTGATGTTTTTGATGTTTTTGATGTTTTGATGTTTTTGATGTTTTTGATGTTTTGATGTTCTTGGTGTTTTTGATGTTTTGGATGTTTTCGATGTTTTTGATGTTTTTAATGTTTTTGATGTTATTAATATTTTTAATGTTTTTGATGTTATTGATGTTTTTGATGTTTTTGATATTTTGAATTTTTTGATGTTTTGTTGTTTTTGATGATTTTATGTTAATTATGTTTATTATGTTTTTTATATTTATGATGTTTTTGATATTTTTGTTTTGCTGTTTTAATGTTTTTGATGTTTTTGATGTGTTTGATATTTTTGATGTTTTCGATGTTTTTAATGTTTTTGATGTTTTTGATGTTTTTGATGTTTTTGATGTTTTTAATGTTTTTAATGTTTTTTATGTTTATGATGTTTTTGATGTTTTTAATGTTTTTGATGTTTTTGATGTTCTTGATATTTTTGATGTTTTTGATGTTTATGATGTTTTTGATGTTTTTGATGTTTTTGATGTTTTTGATGTTTTTGATGTTTTTGATGTTTTTGATGTTTTTGATGTTTTTGATGTTTTTGATGTTTTTGATGTTTTTGATGTTTTTGATGTTTTTGATGTTTTTGATGTTTTTGATGTTTTTGATGTTTTTGATGTTATTTATGTTTATTATGTTTTTGATGTTTTTGATGTTTTTGATGTTTTGCTCTTTTTGATGTTTTTGATGTTTTCGATGTTCTTGATATTTTTAATATTTTTGATGTTTTGATGTTTTTGATGTTTTTGATGTTTTTGATGTTTTTGATGTTTTTTGATGTTTTTTTGTTTTTGATGTTTTTGATGTTTTTAATGTTTTTTATGTTTATGATGTTTATGATGTTTTTGATGTTTTTGATGTTTTTGATGTTTTTGATGTTTTGATGTTTTTGATGTTTTTGATGTTTTTGATGTTTTGATGTTTTGATGTTTTTGATGTTTTTGATGTTTTTGAGGATTTTGATGTTTTTGATGTTTTTGATATTTTTGATGATTTTGATGTTATTGATGTTTTTGATATATTTGATGTTTTTGATGTTTTTATGTTTTCGATATTTTGATTTTTTTGATGTTTTGTTCTTTTTGATGTTTTGTTGTTTTTGATGTTTTGATGTTATTTATGTTTATTATGTTTTTGATGTTCTTAACGTTTTTTATATTTATGATGTTTTTGATGTTTTTCTTGTTTTGCTGTTTTTAATGTTTTTGAAGTTTTTGATGTTCTTGATGTTTTTGATGTTTTTGATGTTATTGATGTTTTTGATGTTTTTGATAATTTTGATGTTTTTGATGTTTTTGATGTTTTTGATGTTTTTGATGTTTTTGATGTTTTTGATGTTTTTGATGTTTTTGATGTTTTTGATGTTTTTGATGTTTTTGATGTTTTTGATGTTTGTGATGTTTTTAATGTTTTTGATGTTATTGATGTTTTTGATGTTTTTGATGTTTTTGATGTTTTTGATGTTTTGATGTTTTGTTGTTTTTGAATTTTTTGATTGTTTTGATGTTTTCGATGGTTTTGATGTTTTTGATGTTTTCAATGTTTTTACTGTTTTTGATGTTTTGTTGTTTTTTATATTTTTAATATTTTTTAATTTTTTTAATGTTTTTTATGTTTATGATGTTTTTGATGTTTTTGATGTTTTTGATGTTTTTGATGTTATTGATGTTTTCGATGTTTTTGATGTTTTTGATGTTTTTGATGTTTTTGATATTTTTGATGATTTTGATGTTACTGATGTTTTTGATATATTTGATGTTTTTGATGTTTTTATGTTTTCGATATTTTGATTTTTTTGATGTTTTGTTCTTTTTGATGTTTTGTTGTTTTTGATATTTTGATGTTATTTATGTTTATTATGTTTTTGATGTTCTTAACGTTTTTTATATTTATGATGTTTTTGATGTTTTTCTTGTTTTGCTGTTTTTAATGTTTTTGAAGTTTTTGATGTTCTTGATGTTTTTGATGTTTTTGATGTTATTGATGTTTTTGATGTTTTTGATAATTTTGATGTTTTTGATGTTTTTGATGTTTTTGATGTTTTTGATGTTTTTGATGTTTTTGATGTTTTTGATGTTTTTGATGTTTTTGATGTTTTTGATGTTTGTGATGCTTTTAATGTTTTTGATGTTATTGATGTTTTTGATGTTTTTGATGTTTTTGATGTTTTTGATGTTTTTGATGTTTTGATGTTTTGTTGTTTTTGAATTTTTTGATTGTTTTGATGTTTTTGATGGTTTTGATGTTTTGATGTTTTCAATGTTTTTACTGTTTTTGATGTTTTGTTGTTTTTTATATTTTTAATATTTTTTAATTTTTTTAATGTTTTTTATGTTTATGATGTTTTTGATGTTTTTGATGTTTTGATGTTTTTGATGTTATTGATGTTTTCGATGTTTTTGATGTTTTTGATGTTTTTGATGTTTTTGATGTTTTTGATGTTTTTGATGTTTTTGATGTTTTTGATGTTTTTGATGTTTTTGATGTTTTTGATGTTGTTGATGTTTCTGATGTTTTTGATGTCTTTGATGTTATTGATATTCTTGATGTTTTTGATGTTTTTGATGTTTTTGAGGTTTTTGATGTTTTTGATGTTTTTGATGTATTTGATGTTTTTGATGTTTTTGTTGTTTTTGAATTTTTTAATGTATCTTATGTTTATGATGTTTTTGATGCTTTTGATGTTTTTGATGTTTTTGATGTTTTTGATGTTTTTGATGTTCTTGGTGTTTTTGATGTTTTGGATGTTTTCGATGTTTTTGATGTTTTTAATGTTTTTGATGTTATTAATAGTTTTAATGTTTTTGATGTTATTGATGTTTTTGATGTTTTTGATGTTTTTGATATTTTGAATTTTTTGATGTTTTTGATGTTTTGTTGTTTTTGATGATTTTATGTTATTTATGTTTATTATGTTTTTTATATTTATGATGTTTTTGATATTTTTGTTTTGCTGTTTTTAATGTTTTTGATGTGTTTGATATTTTGATGTTTTTGATGTTTTTCGATGTTTTTAATGTTTTTGATGTTTTTGATGTTTTGATGATGTTTTGATGTTTTTGATGTTTTTGATGTTTTTGATGTTTTTGATGTTTTTGATGTTTTTGATGTTTTGATGTTTTTGATGTTTTTGATGTTTTTGATGTTTTTGATATTTTTGATGTTTTGATGTTTTGTTGTTTTTGATGTTTTTATGTTATTTATGTTTATTATGTTTATTATGTTTTTAATGTTTTTTACATTTATGATGTTTATGATGTTTTTCATGTTTTGCTGTTTTTAATGTTTTTGAAGTTTTTGATGTTTTTGATGTTTTTGAGGTTTTTGATGTTTTTGATGTTTTTGATGTTTTTGATGATTTTGATGTTTTTGATGTTTTTGATGTTTTTGATGTTTTTGATGTTTTTGATGTTTTTTATGTTGTTGATGTTTCTGATGTTTTTGATGTTTTTGATGTCTTTGATGTTATTGATATTCTTGATGTTTTTGATGTTTTTGATGTTTTTGAGGTTTTTGATGGTTTTGATGTTTTTGATGTTTTTGATGTTTTTGATGTTTTTGATGTTTTTGATGTTCTTGTTGTTTTTGAATTTTTTAATGTTTTTTATGTTTATGATGTTTTTGATGTTTTTGATGTTTTTCATGTTATTGATGTTTTTGATGTTTTTGATGTTTTTGATGTTTTTGATGTTTTTGATGTTTTTGATGTTTTTAATGTTTTTTATGTTGTTGATGTTTCTGATGTTTTTGATGTTTTTGATTTTTTTGATGTTTTCGATATTTTATTTTTTTGATGTTTTTGATGTTTTGTTGTTTTTGATGATTTTATGTTAATTATGTTTATTATGTTTTTTATATTTATGATGTTTTTGATGTTTTGTTTTGCTGTTTTTAATGTTTTTGATGTTTTTGATATTCTTGATGTTTTTGATGTTTTCGATGTTTTTGATGTTTTTGATGTTTTTGATGTTTTTGATGTTTTTGATGTTTTTGATGTTTTTGATGTTTTTGATGTTTTTGATGATTTTGATGTCTTTGATGTTTTTGATGTTTTTGATGTTTTTGATGTTTTTGATGTTTTGATGTTTTTGATGTTTTGATGTTCTTGATGTTTTTGATGTTTTGGATGTTTTCGATGTTTTTAATGTTTTTGATGTTTTTGATGTTTATGATGTTTTTGATGTTTTTGATGTTTTTGATGATTTTGATGTCTTTGATGTTTTTAATGTTTTTGATGTTAATGATGTTTTTGATGTTTTTGATATTTTGATTTTTTTGATGTTTTTGATGTTTTGTTGTTTTTGATGTTTTTGATGTTATGTTTTTTATGTTTTTGATGTTATGTTTTTTTTGTTTTTGATGTTTTTGATGTGTCTGATGTTTTTGATGTTTTTGATGTTTTTGATGTTTTTGATGTTTTTGATGTTCTATATGTTTTTGATGTTTTGGATGTTTCCGATGTTTTTGATGTTATTAATATTTTTAATGTTTTTGATGTTATTGATGTTTTTGATGTTTTTGATGTTTTTGAAATTTTAATTTTTTTTGATGTTTTTGATGTTTTGTTGTTTTTGATGATTTTATGTTATTTATGTTTATTATGTTTTTTATATTTGTGGTGTTTTTGATGTTTTGTTTTGCTGTTTTTAATGTTTTTGATGTTTTTGATATATTTGATGTTTTTGATGTGTTCGATGTTTTTAATGTTTTTGATGTTTTTGATGTTTTTGATGTTTTTGTTGTTTTTGAATTTTTTAATGTTTTTTATGTTTTTCATGTTTTGGATGTTTTTGATGTTTTTGATGTTTTTGATGTTTTTGATGTTATTGATGT
The DNA here is from genome assembly GCA_018150935.1 of Drosophila pruinosa. NCBI lineage: Eukaryota > Metazoa > Arthropoda > Insecta > Diptera > Drosophilidae > Drosophila > Drosophila pruinosa. The sequence continues at coordinate 96,736 of JAECWR010000288.1, forward strand.
TTTTGATGTTTGTGATGTTTTTGATGTTTTTGATGTTTTTGATGTTTTTGATGTTTTGATGTTTTTGATGTTTTTGATGTTTTGATGTTTTTGATGTTTTGATGTTTTTGATGTTTTTGATGTTTTTGATGTTTTTGATGTTTTTGATGTTTTTGATGTTTTTGATGTTTTTGATGTTTTTGATGTTTTTGATGTTTTTGATGTTGTTGATGTTTCTGATGTTTTTGATGTTTTTGATGTCTTTGATGTTTTAGATGTTTTTGATGTTCTTGATGTTTTTGATGTTATGGATGTTTTCGATGTTTTTGATGTTTTTGATGTTATTAATATTTTTAATGTTTTTAATGTTATTGATGTTTTTGATGTTATTGATGTTTTTGATGTTTTTGATGTTTTGATGTTATTGATATTTTGATTTTTTTGATGTTTTTGATGTTTTGTTGTTTTTGATGATTTTATGTTATTTATGTTTATTATGTTTTTTATATTTATGATGTTTTTGATGTTTTGTTTTGCTGTTTTTAATGTTTTTGATGTTTTTGACATATTTGATGTTATTGATGTTTTCGATGTTTTTAATGTTTTTGATGTTTTTGATGTTTTTGATATTTTTGATGTTTTTGATGTTTTTGATGTTTTTGATGTTTTTGATGTTTTTGATGTTTTTGATGTTTTTGATGTTTTTGATGTTTTTGATGTTTTTGATGTTTTTGATGTTTTTGATGTTTTTGATTTTATAACGTATTTGATGCTTTTAATGTTTTTGATGTTTTTGATTAGTTGATGTTTCTGATGATTTTAATGTTTTAAATATTTTTCATGTTTCTGAAGTTTTTGATGATTTTGATGTTTTTAATGTTTTGTTGTTTTTGATGTTTTCGCTTTTTTTGATGTTTTGAATTTTTTGATGTTTTTTATTATGTTTTTGATGTTTTTGATTTTATAACGTATTTGATGCTTTTAATGTTTTTTATGTTTTTGATTAGTTGATGTTTCTGATGATTTTAATGTTTTAAATATTTTTCATGTTTATGAAGTTTTTGATGATTTTGATGTTTTTAATGTTTTGTTGTTTTTGATGTTTTTGATGTTATTATTTTTTTATGTTTATTATGTTTTGATGTTTTTAATGTTTTTAATGTTTTTTATGTTTATGATGTTGTTGATGTTTTTGATGTGTTTAATGTTTTTGAGGTTTTTGATGTTTTTGATGTTTCTCGATATTTTGATTTTTTTTGATGTTTTTGATGTTTTTATGTTTTTTATGTTTATTATGTTTTTGATGTTTTTGATGTTTTTAATGTTTTTAATGTTTTTAATGTTTTTTAAGTTTAAGATGTTTTTGATGTTTTTGATCTTTTTGATGTTTTTGATGTTTCTGATGTTTTTGATGTTTTTGATGTTTTGTTGTTTTGTTGTTTTTGATGTTTTTTATGTTTGTTATGTTTTTGATGTTTTTCATGTTTCTAATGTTTTTTTATGTTTATGATGTTTTTGATGTTTTTGATTTTTTTTGATGTTTTTGATGTTTTTGATGTTTTTAATGTTTTTGATGTTTTTGATGTTTTTGATTTTTTTGAGTTTTTGATGTTTTTGATGCTATTGATATTTTAAATGTTTTTGATGTTATTGATGTTTTTGATATTTTTGTTTTTTTTGGTGTTTTTGATGTTTTTGATGTTTTTGATGTTGTTGATGTTTCTGATGTTTTTGACGTTTTTGATGTCTTTGATGTTATTGATATTGTTGATGTTTTTTTATGTTTATGATGTTTTTGATGTTTTGGATGTTTTTGATGTTTTTGATGTTTTTGATGTTTTTAATGTTTTGATGTTTTTGATGTTTTTGATGTTTTTGATGTTTTGATGTTTTTGTTGTTTTGAAATTTTTAATGTTTTTTATGTTTCTGATGTCTTTGATGTTATTGATATTCTTGATGTTTTTATGTTTATGATGTTTTGATGTTTTGGATGTTTTTGATGTTTCTGATGTTTTTGATGTTTTTGATGTCTTTGATGTTATTGATATTCTTGATGTTTTTTATGTTTATGATGTTTTTGATGTTTTGGATGTTTTTGATGTTTTTGATGTTTTTGATGTTTTTGATGTTTTTATGTTTTCTATGTTTTTGATGTTTTTGATGTTTTGATGTTTTGATGTTTTTGATGTTTTTATGTTTTTGATGTTTTTGATGTTTTTGATGTTTTTGATGTTTTGATGTTTCTAATGTTTTTTATGTTTTTGATGTTTTTGATTTTTTTGATGTTTTGATGTTTTTGATGTTTTGATGTTTTTGATGTTTTTGATGTTTTTGATGTTTTTGAGGTTTTGATGTTTTTGATGTTTTAGATGTTTTTGATGTTTTTGATGTTTTTGATGTTTTTGATTTCTTTGAGTATTTGATGTTTTTGATGCTATTGATATTTTAAATGTTTTTGATGTTATTGATGTTTTTGATATTTTTGTTGTTTTTGGTGTTTTTGATGTTTTTGATGTTTTTGATGTCTTTGATGTTATTGATATTCTTGATGTTTTTTATGTTTATGATGTTTTTTATGTGTTTGATGTTTTTGATGTTTTTTGATTTTTTTGAGTTTTTGATGTTTTTGATGCTATTGATATTTTAAATGTTTTTGATGTTATTGATGTTTTTGATATTTTTGTTGTTTTTTGGTGTTTTTGATGTTTTTGATGTTTTTGATGTTTTTGATGTTTTTGATGTTTTTGATGTTTTTGATGTTGTTGATGTTTCTGATGTTTTTGAAGTTTTTGATGTCTTTGATGTTATTGATATTCTTGATGTTTTTTATGTTTATGATGTTTTTGATGTTTTTGATGTTATTGATGTTTTTGATGTTTTTGATGTTTTTGATGTTTTTGATGTTTTTGATGTTTTTGATGTTTTTGATGTTTCTGAAGTTTTTGATGTTTTTGATGTCTTTGATGTTATTGATATTTTGATGTTTTTATGTTTATGATGTTTGTGATGTTTTGGATGTTTTTGATGTTTTTGATGTTTTGATGTTTTTGATGTTTTGATGTTTTTGATGTTTTTGATGTTTTTGATGTTTTGATGTTTTTGATGTTTTTGATGTTTTTGATGTTTTTGATGTTTTTGATGTTTTGATGTTTTGATGTTTTGATGTTTTGATGTTTTTGATGTTTCTGATGTTTTTGATGTTTTTGATGTTTTTGATGTTTTTGATGTTTTTGATGTTTTTGATGTTTTTGATGTTTTTGATGTCGTTGATGTTATTGATATTTTTGATTTTTTTTTATGTTTATGATGTTTTTGATGTTTTGGATGTTTTTGATGTTTTTGATGTTTTTGATCTTTTGATGTTTTTGATGTTTTTGATGTTTTTGATGTTTTTGATGTTTTGATGTTTTGTTGTTTTTGATGTTTTTTATGTTTATTATGTTTTTGATGTTTTTGATGTTTCTAATGTATTTTTTATGTTTATGATGTTTTTGATGTTTTTGATGTTTTTGATTTTTTTGATGTTTTTGATGTTTTTGATGTTTTTGATGTTTTTGATGTTTTTGATGTTTTTGATGTTTTAGATGTTTTTGATGTTTTTGATGTTTTTGATGTTTTTGATGTCTTTGATGTTTTTGATTTTTTTGAGTTTTTGATGTTTTTGATGCTATTGATATTTTAAATGTTTTTGATGTTATTGATGTTTTTGATATTTTTGTTGTTTTTTGTTGTTTTTTGGTGTTTTTGATGTTTTTGATGTTTTTGATGTTTTTGATGTTTTTGATGTTTTTGATGTTTTTGATGTTTTTGATGTTGTTGATGTTTCTGATGTTTTTGATGTCTTTGATGTTATTGATATTCTTGATGTTTTTATGTTTATGATGTTTTGATGTTTTGGATGTTTTTGATGTTTTTGATGTTATTGATGTTTTGATGTTTTTGATGTTTTTGATGTTTTTGATGTTTTTGTTGTTTTTGAATTTTTTAATGTTTTTTGTGTTTCTGATGTTTTTGATGTTTTGGATGTTTTTGATGTTTTTGATGTTTTTGATGTTATTTATGTTTATTATGTTTTTGATGTTCTTAATATTTTTTATATTTATGATGTTTTTGATGTTTTTCATGTTTTGCTGTTTTTAATGTTTTTGATGTTTTTGATGTTTTTGATGTTTTTGATGTTTTTGATGTTTTTGATGTTTTTGATGTTTTTGATGTTTTTGATGTTTTTGTTGTTTTTGAATTTTTTAATGTTTTTTATGTTTCTGATGTTTTTGATGTTTTGGATGTTTTTGATGTTTTTGATGTTTTTGATGTTTTGATGTTTTTGATGTTTTTGATGTTTTTGATGTTTTTGATGTTTTGATGTTTTTGATGTTTTTGATGTTTTGATGTTTTTGATGTTTTTGATGTTTTTGATGTTTTTGATGTTTTTGATGTTTTTGATGTTTTTGATGTTTTTGATGTTTTGATGTTTTGATGTTTTGATGTTTTTGATGTTTTTGATGTTTTTGATGTTTTTGATGTTTTTGATGTTTTTGATGTTTTTGATGTTTTTGATGTTTTTGATGTTTTTGATGTTTTTGATGTTTTTGATGTTTTTGATGTTTTTGATGTTGTTGATGTTTCTGATGTTTTTGATGTTTTTGATGTCGTTGATGTTATTGATATTCTTGATGTTTTTGATGTTTTTGATGTTTTTGAGGTTTTTGATGTTTTTGATGCTATTGATATTTTTAATGTTTTTGATGTTATTGATGTTTTTGATATTTTTGTTGTTTTTTGGTGTTTTTGATGTTTTTGATGTTTTTGATGTTTTTGATGTTTTTGATGTTTTTGATGTTTTTGATGTTTTTGATGTTTTTGATGTTTTTGATGTTTTAGATGTTTTTGATGTTTTATATGTATTTGATGATTTTGATGTTTTGGATGTTTTTGATGTTTTCGATTTTTTTGATGTTTTGAATTTTTTGATGTTTTTTTTTTTATGTTTTTGATGTTTTTAATTTTATAACGTATTTGATGCTTTTAATGTTTTTGATGTTTTTGATTAGTTGATGTTTCTGATGATTTTAATGTTTTAAATATTTTTCATGTTTATGAAGTTTTTGATGATTTGGATGTTTTTAATGTTTTGTTGTTTTTGATGTTTTCGATTTTTTTGATGTTTTGAATTTTTTTGATGTTTTTTTTTTTATGTTTTTGATGTTTTTGATTTTATAACGTATTTGATGCTTTTAATGTTTTTGATGTTTTTGATTAGTTGATGTTTGTGATGATTTTAATGTTTTAAATATTTTTCATGTTTATGAAGTTTTTGATGATTTTGATGTTTTTAATGTTTTGTTGTTTTTGATGTTTTGATGTTTTTGATGTTATTATTTTTTTATGTTTTTTATGTTTTTGATGTTTTTGATGTTTTTAATGTTTTTCATGTTTTTTAAGTTTATGATGTTTTTGATGTTTTTGATCTTTTTGATGTTTTTGATGTTTTTGATGTTTTTGATGTTTTTGATGTTTTTGATGTTTTGTTGTTTTTGATGTTTTTGATGTTTCTCGATATTTTGATTTTTTTGGAATTTATTTGATGTTTTTGATGTTTTTATGTTTTTCATGTTTTTTAAGTTTTTGATGTTTTTGATGTTGTTGATGTTTTTGATGTTTTTGATGTGTTTAATGTTTTTGAGGTTTTTGATGTTTTTGATGTTTCTCGAAATTTTGATTTTTTTTTATTTTTTTGATGTTTTTGATGTTTTTATGTTTTTATGTTTATTATGTTTTTGATGTTTTTAATGTTTTAAATGTTTTTTAAGTTTATGATGTTTTTGATGTTTTTGATCTTTTTGATGTTTTTGATGTTTTGTTGTTTTTGATGTTTTTGATGTTTTTATGTTTATTATGTTTTTGATGTTTTTAATGTTTCTAATGTTTTTTATGTTTATGATGTTTTTGATGTTTTTGATTTTTTTGATGTTTTTTATGTTTTTGATGTTTTTGATGTTTTTGATGTTTTTGATGTTTTTGATGTTTTTGATGTTTTTGATGTTTTTGATGTTTTTGAGGCTATTGATATTTTAAATGTTTTTGATGTTATTGATGTTTTTGATATTTTTGTTGTTTTTTGGTGTTTTTGATGTTTTTGATGTTTTTGATGTTTTTGATGTTTTTGATGTTTTTGATGTTGTTGATGTTTCTGATGTTTTTGATGTCTTTGATGTTATTGATATTCTTGATGTTTTTGATGTTTTTGATGTTTTATGAGGTTTTTGATGTTTTTGATGTTTTTGATGTTTTTGATGTTTTTGATGTTTTTGATGTTTTTGATGTTTTTGATGTTTTTGATATTTTTGATGTTTTTGATGTTTTTGATGTTTTTGATGTTTTTGATGTTCTTGATGTTTTTGATGTTTTGATGTTTTTGATGTTTTTGATGTTTTTGATGTTTTTGATGTTTTTGATGTTTTTGATGTTTTTGATGTTTTTGATGTTTTTGATGTTTTTGATGTTTTTAATGTTTTTGATGTTTTTGAAGTTTGGATGTTTTGTTGTTTTTGATGGTTTTTATGTCTTTGGTGTTATGTTGTTTTTGATGTGTTTATGTTTTTGATGTTTTAGATGTTTTTGATGTTTTAGATATTTTTGATGTTTTTGATGTTTTTGATTTTTTTGAGTTTTTGATGTTTTTGATGTTGTTGATGTTTTTGATGTTTCTGATGTTTTTGATGTTTTTTATATTTATAAGCTTTGATGTTTTTTATATTTCTACGTTTTGATGTTTTCTATGTTTTTAATGTTTAGATGTTTTGTTGTTTTTGATGTTTTTGATTATTTTGATGTTTTTGATGAATTTGATGTTTTTTATGTTTTTGATGTTTTGTTGTTTTTGATTTGATTGTTTTGATGTTTTCGATGGTTTTAATCTTTTTGATGCCTTGATGTTTTGTTGTTTTTGATGTTTTTGATGTTTGTGATGTTTTTAATGTTTTCAATGTTTTTAATGTTTTTGATGTTTTTGATGTTATTGATGTTTTTGATGGTTTTTATGTTTTTTGTTGTTTTCGATATTTTGATTTTTTTAATGTTTTGTTGTTTTTGATGTTTTTATGTTATTTTGTTTATTATGCTTTTAATGTTTTTAATGTTTTTTATATTTATGATGTTTTTGATGTTTTGCTGTTTTTATTGTTTTTGATGTTTTTGATGTTTTTGGTGTTTTTGATGTTTTCGATGTTTTCGATGTTTTCGATGTTTTTGATGTATTTGATGTTTTTTATGTTTTTGATGTTTTGTTTTTTGTGATTTTTTTGATTGTTTTGATGTTTTCGATGGTTTTGATCTTTTTGATGCCTTGATGTTTTGTTGTTTTTGATGTTTTTGATGTTTGTGATGTTTTTAATGTTTTCAATGTTTTTAATGTTTTTGATGTTTTGTTGTTTTTTATATTTTTTATGTTTTTTATGTTTTTTATGTTTTTAATGTTTTTTAATTTTTTTTAATGTTTTTTTTAATGTTTTTGATGTTTTCGATGTTTTTGATGTTTTTGATGTTTTCAATTTTTTTGATATTTTGATTTTTTTGATGTTTTTGATGTTTTTGATTTTATAACGTATTTGATGCTTTTAATAATTTTGATGTGTTGATGTTTCTGATGATTTTAATGTTTTACATGTTTTTCATGTTTATAGTGTTTCTAATGATTTTAATGTTTTTAATGTTTTTAATGTTTTTGATGTTTTTGATGTTTTTAAAGTTTTTAAAGTTTTTGATGTTTTTAATGTTTTTGATGTTTTTAATGTTTTCAATGTTTTTAATGCTTTTGATGTTTTGTTGTTTTTTATGTTTTTATTGTTTTTTAATTTTTTAAATATTTTTTTTAATGTTTTTGATGTTTTCGATGTTTTTTATGTTTTATATGTTTTTGATAATTTTGATATTTTGGGTGTTTTTGATTTTTATGATGTTTTTGATGTTTTCGATTTTTTTGATGTTTTGATTTTTTTGATGTTTTTTTTTATATTTTTGATGTCTTTGATTTTATAAAGTATTTGATGCTATTAATGTTTTTGAGGTTTTTGAAGTGTTGATGTTTCTGATGATTTTTAAATGAGTTTTAATGTTTTTCATGTTTATGATGTTTTTGATGATTTTGATGTTTTGTTGTTTTTGATGTTTTTGATGTTATTATGGTTTTTATGTTTATTATGTTTTTGATGTTTTTTGTTGTTTTTAATGTTTTTTATGTTTATGATGTTTTTGATGTTTTTGATTTTTTTGATGTTTTTGATGTTTTCGATATTTTGATTTCTTTGATTTTTTTGATGTTTTAATGTTTTTTATGTTTATTATGTTTTTGATGTTTTTAATGTTTCTTATCTTTATAATGTTTTTGATGGTTTTTATGTTTTTTGTTGTTTTGTTGTTTTTGTTGTTTTTGATGTTTTTGATGTTTTTGATGTTTTTGATATTTTTGATATTTTTGATGTTTTTGATGTTTTTGATGTTTTCGATATTTTGATTTTTTTAATGTTTTGTTGTTTTTGATATTTTTATGTTATTTATGTTTATTATGCTTTTAATGTTTTTAATGTTTTTATATTTTTGATGTTTTTGATGTCTTGCTGTTTTTATTGTTTTTGATGTTTTTGATGTTTTTGATGTTTTTGTTGTTTTTGAATTTTTTAATGTTTTTATGTTTCTGATGTTTTTGATGTTTTGGATGTTTTTGATGTTTTTGATGTTTTTGATGTTATTGATGTTTTTGATGTTTTTGATGTTTTTGATGTTTTTGATGTTTTTGATGTTTTTGATGTTTTTGATGTTTTTGATGTTTTTGATGTTTTTGATGTTTTTGATGTTTTTGATGTTTTTGATGTTTTTGATGTTTTTGATGTTTTTGATGTTTTTGATGTTTTTGATGTTTTTGATGTTTTTGATGTTTTTGATGTTTTTGATGTTGTTGATGTTTCTGATGTTTTTGATGTTTTTGAAGTCGTTGATGTTATTGATATTCTTGATGTTTTTGATGTTTTTGATGTTTTTGAGGTTTTTGATGTTTTTGATGTTTTTGATGCTATTGATATTTTTAACGTTTTTGATGTTTGTGATGTTTTTGATGTTTTTGATGCTATTGATATTTTAAATGTTTTTGATGTTATTGATGTTATTGATGTTTTTGATATTTTTGTTGTTTTTTGGTGTTTTTGATGTTTTTGATGTTTTTGATGTTTTTGATGTTTGCGATGTTTTTGATGTTTTATATGTTTTTGATGATTTTGATGTTTTGGATGTTTTTGATGTTTTCGATTTTTTTGATGTTTTGAATTTTTTGATGTTTTTTTTTTTTATGTTTTTGATGTTTTTAATTTTATAACGTATTTGATACTTTTAATGTTTTTGATGTTTTTGATTAGTTGATGTTTCTGATGATTTTAATGTTTTAAATATTTTTCATGTTTATGAAGTTTTTGATGATTTTGATGTTTTTAATGTTTTGTTGTTTTTGATGTTTTCGATTTTTTTGATGTTTTGAATTTTTTGATGTTTTTTTTTTATGTTTTTGATGTTTTTGATCTTATAACGTATTTGATGCTTTTAATGTTTTTGATGTTTTTGATTAGTTGATGTTTCTGATGATTTTAATGTTTTAAATATTTTTCATGTTTATGAAGTTTTTGATGATTTTGATGATTTTAATGTTTTGTTGTTTTTGATGTTTTTGATAATATTATTTTTTTTATGTTTATTATGTTTTTGATATTTTTAATGTTTTTCATGTTTATGATGTTGTTGATGTTTTTGATGTTTTTGATGTGTTTATTGTTTTTGAGGTTTTTGATGTTTTTGATGTTTCTCGATATTTTGATTTTTTTGGATTTTTTTGATGTTTTTATGTTTTTTATGTTTATTATGTTTTTGATGTTTTTGATGTTTTTAATATTTTTAATGTTTTTTAAGTTTATGATGTTTTTGATGTTTTTGATCTTTTTGATGTTTTTGATGTTTTTGATGTTTTTGATGTTTTTGATGTTTTTGATGTTTTTGATGTTTTTGATGTTTTTGATGTTTTTGATGTTTTTTATGTTTATTATGTTTTTGATGTTTCTAATGTTTTTATGTTTATGATGTTTTTGATGTTTTTGATGTTTTGATGTTTTTGATGTTTTTGATGTTTTTGATGTTTTTGATGTTTTTGATGTTTTTGATGTTTTTGATGTTTTTGATGTTTTTGATGTTTTTGATGTTTTTGATGTTTTTGATGTTTTTGATGTTTTTGATGTTTTTGATGTTTTGTAGTTTTTGGTGTTTTTGATGTTTTTTATGTTTATTATGTTTTTGATGTTTTTGATGTTTTTAATATTTTTAATGTTTTTTAAGTTTATGATGTTTTTAATGTTTTTGATGTTTTTGATGTTTTTGATGTTTTTGATGTTTTTGATGTTTTTGATGTTTTTGATGTTTTTGATGTTTTTGATGTTTTAGATGTTTTTGATGTTTTTGATGTTTTTGATGTTTTTGATGTTTTTGATGTTTTTGATATTTTTGATTTTTTTGAGTTTTTGATGTTTTTGATGCTATTGATATTTTAAATGTTATTGATGTTTTTGATATTTTGTTGTTTTTGGTGTTTTTGATGTTTTGATGTTTTTGATGTTTTTGATGTTGTTGATGTTTCTGATGTTTTTGATGTTTTTGATGTTGTTGATGTTTTTGATGTTTTGATGTTTTTGATGTTTTTGATGTTTTTGATGTTTTGATGTTTTTGATGTTTTTGATGTTTTTGATGTTTTTGATGTTTTTGATGTTTTTGATGTTTTTGATGTTTTTGATGTTTTTGATGTTTTTGATGTTTTTGATGTTTTTGATGTTTTGATGTTTTTGATGTTTTTGATGTTTTGATGTTTTTGATGTTTTGATGTTTTTGATGTTTTTGATGTTTTTGATGTTTTGATGTTTTTGATGTTTTGATGTTTTTGATGTTTTTGATGTTTTTGATGTTTTTGATGTTTTTGATGTTTTTGATGTTTTGATGTTTTTGATGTTTTTGATGTTTTTGATGTTTTTGATGTTTTTGATGTTTTGATGTTTTTGATGTTTTGATGTTTTTGATGTTTTTGATGTTTTTGATGTTTTGATGTTTTTGATGTTTTGATGTTTTGATGTTTTTGATGTTTTTGATGTTTTGATGTTTTTGATGTTTTTGATGTTTTTGATGTTTTTGATGTTTTTGATGTTTTGATGTTTTGATGTTTCTGATGTTTTTGATGTCTTTGATGTTATTGATATTCTTGATGTTTTTGATGTTTTTGACGTTTTGAGGTTTTTCATGTTTTTGATGTTTTTGATGCTATTGATATTTTTAATGTTTTTGATGTTATTGATGTTTTTGATATTTTTGTTGTTTTTTGGTGTTTTTGATGTTTTTGATGATTTTGATGTTTTTAATGTTTTGTTGTTTTTGATGTTCTTGATGTTATTATTTTTTTTATGTTTATTATGTTTTTGATGTTTTTGATGTTTTTGATGTTTTTAATGTTTGTTATGTTTATGATGTTATTGATGTTTTTGATGTTTTTGATGTGTTTAATGTTTTTGAGGTTTTTGATGTTTTTGATGTTTCTCGATATTTTGATTTTTTTTTATGTTTTTGATGTTTTTATGTTTTTTATGTTTATTATCTTTTTGATGTTTTTGATGTTTTTAATGTTTTTTATGTTTTTGATGTTCTTGATTTTTTTGAGTTTTTGATGTTTTTGATGCTATTGATATTTTAAATGTTTTTGATGTTATTGATGTTTTGATATTTTTGATATTTTTGTTGTTTTTTGGTGTTTTTGATGTTTTTGATGTTTTTGATGTTTTTGATGTTTTTGATGTTTGCGATGTTTTTGATGTTTTATATGTTTTTGATGATTTTGATGTTTTTGATGTTTGATGTTTTTGATGTTTTCGATTTTTTTGATGTTTTGAATTTTTTGATGTTTTTTTTTTTATGTTTTTGATGTTTTTGATTTTATAACGTATTTGATGCTTTTAATGTTTTTGATGTTTTTGGTGTGTTGATGTTTCTGATGATTTTTATGTTTTAAATGTTTTTCATGTTTATGAAGTTTTTGATGATTTTGATGTTTTTAATCTTCTATTGTTTTTGATGTTTTTGATATTATTATTTTTTTTATGTTTATTTTGTTTTTGATGTTTTTGATGTTTTTAATGTTTTTTATGTTTATGTTTTTAATGTTTTTGAGGTTTTTGATGTTTTTGATGTTTCTCGATATTTTGATTTTTTTTTTTTGATTTTTTTGATGTTTTTGATGTTTTGTTGTTTTTGATGTTTTTGATGTTTTTATGTTTTTTATGTTTATTATGTTTTTAATGTTTTTGATGTTTTTAATGTTTTTGATGTTTTTTATGTTTATGATGTTTTTGATGTTTTTGATGTTCTTGATGTTTTTGATGTTTTTGATGTTTTTGATGTTTTTGATGTTTTTGATGTTTTTGATGTTTTTGATGTTTTTGATGTTTTTGATGTTTTTGATGTTTTTGATGTTTATGATGTTTTTAATGTTTTTGATGTTGTTGATGTTTCTGATGTTTTTGATGTTTTTGAAGTCGTTGATGTTATTGATATTCTTGATGTTTTTGATGTTTTTGATGTTTTTGAGGTTTTTGATGTTTTTGATGTTTTTGATGCTATTGATATTTTTAATGTTTTTGATGTTTGTGATGTTTTTGATGTTTTTGATGCTATTGATATTTTGAATGTTTTTGATGTTATTGATGTTTTTGATATTTTTGTTGTTTTTTGGTGTTTTTGATGTTTTTGATGTTTTTGATGTTTTTGATGTTTGCGATGTTTTTGATGTTTTATATGTTTTTGATAATTTTGATGTTTTGGATGTTTTTGATGTTTTTGATGTTTTCGATTTTTTTGATGTTTTGAATTTTTTGATGTTTTTTTTTTATGTTTTTGATGTTTTTAATTTTATAACGTATTTGATGCTTTTAATGTTTTTGATGTTTTTGATTAGTTGATGTTTCTGATGATTTTAATGTTTTAAATATTTTTCATGTTTATGAAGTTTTTGATGATTTTGATGTTTTTAATGTTTTGTTGTTTTTGATGTTTTCGATTTTTTTGATGTTTTGAATTTTTTGATGTTTTTTTTTTATGTTTTTGATGTTTTTGATTTTATAACGTATTTGCTTTTAATGTTTTTGATGTTTTTGATTAGTTGATGTTTCTGATGATCTTAATGTTTTAAATATTTTTCATGTTTATGAAGTTTTTGATGATTTTGATGATTTTAATGTTTTGTTGTTTTTGATGTTTTTGATGTTTCTCGATATTTTGATTTTTTTGGATTTTTTTGATGTTTTTATGTTTTTTATGTTTATTATGTTTTTGATGTTTTTGATGTTTTTAATATTTTTAATGTTTTTTAAGTTTATGATGTTTTTGATGTTTTTGATCTTTTTGATGTTTTTGATGTTTTTGATGTTTTTGATGTTTTGTTGTTTTTGATGTTTTTGATGTTTTTTATGTTTATTATGTTTTTGATGTTTTTAATGTTTTTTATGTTTATGATGTTTTTGATGTTTTTGATTTTTTTGATGTTTTTGATGTTTTTGATGTTTTTGATGTTTTTGATGTTTTTGATGTTTTTGATTTTTTTCAGTTTTTGATGTTTTTGATGCTATTGATATTTTAAATGTTTTTGATGTTATTGATGTTTTTGATATTTTTGTTGTTTTTTGATGTTGTTGATGTTTCTGATGTTTTTGATGTTTTTGATGTTTTTGATGTTTTTGATGTCTTTGATGTTATTGATATTCTTGATGTTTTTGATGTTTTTGAGGTTTTTGATGTTTTTGAGGTTTTTGATGTTTTTGATGTTTTTGATGTTTTTGATGTTTTTGATGTTTTTGATGTTTGTTTTTGATGTTTTTGATGTTTTGATGTTTTTGATGTTTTGATGTTTTTGATGTTTTTGATGTTTTTGATGTTTTTGATGTTTTTGATGTTTTTGATGTTTTTGATGTTTTGATGTTTTTTGATGTTTTTGATGTTTTTGATGTTTTTGATGTTTTTGATGTTTTTGATGTTTTTGATATTTTTGATGTTTTTGATGTTTTTGATGTTTTTGATGTTTTTGATGTTTTTGATGTTTTTGATGTTGTTGATGTTTCTTATGTTTTTGATGTTCTTGATGTCTTTGATGTTATTGATATTCTTGATGTTTTTGATGTTTTTGACGTTTTTGAGGTTTTTGATGTTTTTGATGTTTTTGATGCTATTGATATTTTTAATGTTTTTGATGTTATTGATGTTTTTGATATTTTTGTTGTTTTTTAATGTTTTTGATGTTTTTGATGTTTTTGATGTTTTTGATGTTTTTGATGTTTTTGATGATTTTGATGTTTTTAATGTTTTGTTGTTTTTGATGTTTTTGATGTTATTATTTTTTTTATGTTTATTATGTTTTTGATGTTTTTGATGTTTTTGATGTTTTTGATGTTTTTGATGTTTTTAATGTTTGTTATGTTTATGATGTTTTTGATGTTTTTGATGTTTTTGATGTTTTTGATGTGTTTAATGTTTTTGAGGTTTTTGATGTTTTTGATGTTTCTCGATATTTTGATTTTTTTGATGTTTTTGATGTTTTTATGTTTTTTATGTTTATTATGTTTTTGATGTTTTTGATGTTTTTAATGTTTTTTAAGTTTATGATGTTTTTAATGTTTTTGATGTTTTTAATCTTTTTAATGTTTTTGATGTTTTTGATGTTTTTGATGTTTTTGATGTTTTGTTGTTTTTGTTGTGTTTGATGTTTTTTATGTTTATTATCTTTTTGATGTTTTTGATGTTTTTGATGTTTTTAATGTTTTTTATGTTTTTGATGTTCTTGATTTTTTTGAGTTTTTGATGTTTTTGATGCTATTGATATTTTAAATGTTTTTGATGTTATTGATGTTTTGATATTTTTGATATTTTTGTTGTTTTTTGGTGTTTTTGATGTTTTTGATGTTTTTGATGTTTTTGATGTTTTTGATGTTTTTGATGTTTGCGATGTTTTTGATGTTTTATATGTTTTTGATGATTTTGATGTTTTGGATGTTTGATGTTTTTGATGTTTTCGATTTTTTTGATGTTTTGAATTTTTTGATGTTTTTTTTTTTATGTTTTTGATGTTTTTGATTTTATAACGTATTTGATGCTTTTAATGTTTTTGATGTTTTGTTGTTTTTTATGTTTTCAATGTTTTTTAATTTTTTTAATGTTTTTTTTAATGTTTTTGATGTTTTCGATGTTTTTGATGTTTTATATGTTTTTGATGATTTTGATATTTTTGATGTTTTTGATGTTTTTGATGTTTTTGATGTTTTTGATGTTTTTGATGTTTTTGATGTTTTTGATGTTTTTGATGTTTTTAATGTTTTTGATGTTTTTGATGTTTTGATGTTTTGTTGTTTTTGATGGTTTTTATGTCTTTGATGTTATGTTGTTTTTGATGTTTTTGATGTTTTAGATGTTTTTGATGTTTTAGATATTTTTGATGTTTTTGATGTTTTTGATTTTTTTGAGTTTTTGATGTTTTTGATGTTGTTGATGTTTTTGATGTTTCTGATGTTTTTGATGTTTTTTATATTTATAAGTTTTGATGTTTTTTATATTTCTACGTTTTGATGTTTTCAATGTTTTTGATGTTTAGATGTTTTGTTGTTTTTGATGTTTTTGATTATTTTGATGTTTTTGATGTATTTGATGTTTTTTATGTTTTTGATGTTTTGTTGTTTTTGATTTGATTGTTTTGATGTTTTCGATGGTTTTAATCTTTTTGATGCCTTGATGTTTTGTTGTTTTTGATGTTTTTGATGTTTGTGATGTTTTTAATGTTTTCAATGTTTTTAATGTTTTTGATGTTTTTGATGTTATTGATGTTTTTGATGGTTTTTATGTTTTTGTTGTTTTCGATATTTTGATTTTTTTAATGTTTTGTTGTTTTTGATGTTTTTATGTTATTTTGTTTATTATGCTTTTAATGTTTTTAATGTTTTTTATATTTATGATGTTTTTGATGTTTTGCTGTTTTTATTGTTTTTGATGTTTTTGATGTTTTTGGTGTTTTTGATGTTTTCGATGTTTTCGATGTTTTCGATGTTTTTGATGTATTTGATGTTTTGTTGTTTTTGATTTTTTTGATTGTTTTGATGTTTTCGATGGTTTTGATCTTTTTGATGCCTTGATGTTTTGTTGTTTTTGATGTTTTGATGTTTGTGATGTTTTTAATGTTTTTGATGTTTTGTTGTTTTTTATGTTTTTTATGTTTTTTATGTTTTTTATGTTTTTTATGTTTTTTATGTTTTTAATGTTTTTTAATTTTTTTTAATGTTTTTTTTAATGTTTTTGATGTTTTCGATGTTTTTGATGTTTTTGATGATTTTGATGTTTTGGATCTTTTTGTTGTTTTATATGTTTTTGATGTTTTTGATGTTTTCAATTTTTTTGATATTTTGATTTTTTTGATGTTTTTTTTATGTTTTTGATGTTTTTGATTTTATAACGTATTTGATGCTTTTAATAATTTTGATGTGTTGATGTTTCTGATGATTTTAATGTTTTACATGTTTTTCATGTTTATAGTGTTTCTAATGATTTTAATGTTTTTAATGTTTTTGATGTTTTTGATGTTTTTAAAGTTTTTAAAGTTTTTGATGTTTTTGATGTTTTTGATGTTTTTGATGTTTTTAATGTTTTCAATGTTTTTAATGTTTTTAATGTTTTTGATGTTTTGTTGTTTTTTATGTTTTCAATGTTTTTTAATTTGTTTAATGTTTTTTTTAATGTTTTTGATGTTTTCGATGTTTTTGATGTTTTATATGTTTTTGATGATTTTGATATTTTGGGTGTTTTTGATTTTTATGATGTTTTTGATGTTTTCGATTTTTTTGATGTTTTGATTTTTTTGATGTTTTTTTTTTTATATTTTTGATGTCTTTGATTTTATAAAGTATTTGATGCTATTAAAGTTTTTGAGGTTTTTGAAGTGTTGATGTTTCTGATGATTTTTAAATGAGTTTTAATGTTTTTCATGTTTTTGATGTTTTTGATGTTATTATGTTTTTTATGTTTATTATGTTTTTCATGTTTTTGATGTTTCTTATCTTTATGATGTTTTTGATGTTTTTGATGGTTTTTATGTTTTTTGTTGTTTTGTTGTTTTTGTTGTTTTTGATGTTTTTGATGTTATTGATGTTTTTGATATTTTTGATGTTTTTGATGTTTTTGATGTTTTTGATGTTTTCGATATTTTGATTTTTTTAAGGTTTTGTTGTTTTTGATGTTTTTATGTTATTTATGTTTATTATGCTTTTAATGTTTTTAATGTTTTTTATATTTATGATGTTTTTGATGTTTTTATTGTTTTTGATGTTTTTGATGTTTTCGATATTTTGATTTTTTTAATGTTTTGTTGTTTTTGATGTTTTTATGTTATTTATGTTTATTATGCTTTTAATGTTTTTAATGTTTTTATATTTTGATGTTTTGATGTCTTGCTGTTTTTATTGTTTTTGATGTTTTCGATGTTTTTGATGTTTTTGATGTTTTTGATGCTTTTGATGTTTTTAATGTTTTTGATGTTTTTGATGTTTTTGATGTTTTTGATGTTTTTGATGTCTTTGATGTTTATGATGTTTTTGATGTTTTTGATGTTTTTGATGTTTTGATGTTTTTGATGTTTTTGATGTTTTTGATGTTTTTGATGTTTTTGATGTTTTTGATGTTTTGATGTTTTTGATGTTTTTGATGTTTTTGATGTTTTTGATGTTTTTGATGTTTTTGATGTTTTTGACGTTTTTGATGTTTTTGATGTTTTTGATGTTTTTGATGTTTTTGATGTTTTTGATGTTTTGATGTTTTTGATGCTTTTTTGTTTTTGATGTTTTTGATGTTTTGATGTTTTTGATGTTTTTGATGTTTTTGATGTTTTTGATGTTTTTGATGTTTTTGATGTTTTTGATGTTTTTGATGTTTTTGATGTTTTTGATGGTTTTGATGTTTTTGATGTTTTTTGATGATTTTAATGTTTTAAATGTTTTTCATGTTTATGATGTTTCTGATGATTTTAATGTTTTTATAGTTTTTGATGTTTTTGATTATTTTGATGTTTTTGATGTATTTGATGTTTTTGATGTTTTTGATGTTTTTTAAGTTTTTGATGTTTTTGATGTTTTTGATGTTTTTAATGTTTTTGATGTTTTTGATGTTTTTCATGTTTTTAATGTTTTTTATGTTTATGATATTTTTGATGTTTTTGGTGTTTTTGATGTTTTTGATGTTTTTGATGTTTTTGATGTTTTTGATGCTTTTGATGTTTTTGATCTTTTTGATGTTTTTGATGTTTTTGATGTTCTTGATATTTTTGATGTTTTTGATATTTTTAATGATTTTGTTGTTTTTGATGTTTTCGATATTTTGATTTTTTTGATGTTTTTTTGTTTATGATGTTTTTATGTTACTTATGTTTATTAAGTTTTTGATGTTTTTGATGTTTTTAATGTTTTTGATGTTTTTGATGTTTTTCATGTTTTTAATGTTTTTTATGTTTATGATATTTTGATGTTTTTGATGTCTTGCTGTTTTTATTGTTTTTGATGTTTTCGATGTTTTTGATGTTTTTGGTGTTTTTGATGTTTTTGATGTTTTTGATGCTTTTGATGTTTTTGATCTTTTTGATGTTTTTGATGTTTTCGATAATTTGATTTTTTTGATTTTTTTTATGTTTTTGATGTTTTTTTGTTTTTGATGTTTTTGATGTTTTTGATGTTTTTGATGTTTATTATGTTTTTGATGTTTATGATGTTTTTAATGTTTCTTATGTTTATGATGGTTTTGATGTTTTTGATGTTTTTGATATGTTTGATGTTTTTGATGTTTTCGATATTTTGATTTTTTTGATGTTTTGTTGTTTTTGATGTTTTTATGTTATTTATGTTTATTATGTTTTTGATGTTTTTAATGTTTTTTATATTTATAATGTTTTTGATGTTTTTGATGTTTTGCTATTTTTATTGTTTTTGATGTTTTTAATGTTCTTGATATTTTTGATGTTTTTGATATTTTTAATAATTTTGTTGTTTGTGATGTTTTCGATATTTTGATTTTTTTGATGTTTTTTTGTTTATGATGTTTTTATGTTACTTATGGTTATTATGTTTTTGATGTTTTTAATGTTTTTTATATTTATGATGTTTTTGATGTTTTTGTTTTGCTGTTTTTAATGTTTTTGATGTGTTTGATGTTTTTGATGCTTTTGATGTTTTTGATGTTTTTGATGTATATGATGTTTTTGATGTTTTTGATGTTTTTGATGTTTTTGATGTTTTTGATGTTTTTGATGTTTTTGATGTTTCTGATGTTTTTGATGTTTTTGATGTTTTTGATGTTTTTGATGCTTTTGATGTTTTTGATGTTTTTGATGTTTTGCTGTTTTTAATGTTTTGCTGTTTTTAATGCTTTTGATGTTTTTAATGTTTTTTATGTTTCTGATGTTTTTGATGTTTGTGATGTTTTTAATGTTTTTGATGTTTTTGATGTTTTTGATGTTTTGCTCTTTTTAATGTTTTTGATGTTTTGATGTTTTGCTGTATTTGATATTTTTGATGTTTTGGATGTTTTGTTTTTTTTTGATGTTTTTATGTTATTTATGTTTATTATGTTTTTGGTGTTTTTGATGTTTTTAATGTTTTTTATATTTATTATGTTTTTGATGTTTTTAATGTTTTTTATATTTATGATGTTTTTTGTTGTTTTTTGTTTTGCTGTTTTTTATGTTTTTGATGTGTTTGATGTTTTTGATGTTTATGATGTTTTTGATGTTTTTGATGTTTTTGATGTTTTTGATGTTTTTGATGTTTTTGATGTTTTTGATGTTTTTGATGTTTTTGATGTTTTTGTGTTTTGATGTTTTTGATGTTTTTGATGTTTTTGATGTTTTTGATGTTTTTGATGTTTTTGATGTTTTTGATGTTTTTGATGTTTTTGATGTTTTTGATGTTTTGATGTTTTTGATGTTTTGACGTTTTGATGTTTTTGATGTTTTTGATGTTTTGATGTTTTTGATGTTTTTGATGTTTTTGATGTTTTTGATGTTTGATGTTTTTGATGTTTTCGATATTTTGATTTTTTTGATGTTTTTGATGTTTTGTTGTTTTTGATGATTTTATGTTATTTATGTTTATTATGTTTTTGATGTTTTTAATGTTTTTTATATTTATGATGTTTTTGATGTTTTTGTTTTGCTGTTTTTAATGTTTTTGATGTGTTTGATGTTTTGCTGTTTTTATTGTTTTCGATGGTTTTGATGTTTTTGGTGTTTTTGATATTTTTAATGTTTTTGATGTTTTTTAATGTTTTTTGATGTTTGTGATATTTTTGATGTTTTTGATGTTTTTGATGTTATTGATGTTTTTGATGTTTTGCTGTTTTTAATGTTTTTGATGTTTTTGATATTTTGATGTTTTGCTGTCTTTGATATTTTTGATGTTTTTGATGTTTTTGATGTTTTTGATGTTTTGCTGTTTTTAATGTTTTTGATGTTTTTGATGTTTTTGATGTGTTTGATGTTTTTGATGTTTTTGATGTTTATGATGTTTTCGATATTTTGATTTTTTTGATGTTTTGTTGTTTTTGATGTTTTTATGTTATTTATGTTTATTATGTTTATTATGTTTTTGATGTTTTTAATGTTTTTATATTTATTATGTTTTGATGTTTTTGATGTTTTTAATGTTTTTTATATCTATGATGTTTTTTGATGTTTTTGTTTTGCTGTTTTTAATGTTTTTGATGTTTTTGATGTGTTTGTTTTTGATGTTTTTGATGTTTTTGATGTTTTTGATGATTGATGTTTTTGATGTTTTCGATATTTTGATTTTTTTGATGTTTTGTTGTTTTTGATGTTTTTATGTTATTTATGTTTATTATGTTTTTGATGTTTTTAATGTTTTTTATATTTATGATGTTTTTGATGTTTTTGTTTTGCTGTTTTTAATGTTTTTGATGTGTTTGATGTTTTGCTGTTTTTATTGTTTTCGATGTTTTTGATGTTTTTGATGTTTTTGTTTTGCTGTTTTTAATGTTTTTGATGTTTTCGATATTTTGATTTTTTTGATGTTTTTTTGTTTTTGATGTTTTTATGTTATTTATGTTTATTATGTTTTTGATGTTTTTTATATTTATGATGTTTTTGATGTTTTTATTTTGCTGTTTTTAATGTTTTTGATGTGTTTGATGTTCTTGATGTTTTTGATGCTTTTGATGTTTTTGATGTTTTTGATGTTTTTGAATATTTTCGATATTTTGATTTTTTTTGATGTTTTTGATGTTTTTGCTGTTTTTATGTTATTTATGTTTATTATGTTTTTGATGTTTTTAATGTTTTTTATATTTATGATGTTTTTGATGTTTTTGTTTTGCTGTTTTTAATGTTTTTGATGTGTTTGATGTTTTGCTGTTTTTATTGTTTTCGATGTTTTTGATGTTTTTGATGTTTTTGTTTTGCTGTTTTTAATGTTTTTGATGTTTTCTATATTTTGATTTTTTTGATGTTTTTTTTTTTTGATGTTTTTATGTTATTTATGTTTATTATGTTTTTGATGTTTTTTATATTTATGATGTTTTTGATGTTTTTGTTTTGCTGTTTTTAATGTTTTTGATGTGTTTGATGTTCTTGATGTTTTTGATGCTTTTGATGTTTTTAATGTTTTTGATGTGTTTGATGTTTTGCTGTTTTTATTGTTTTCGATGTTTTTAATGTTTTTGATGTTTTCGATATTTTGATTTATTTGATGTTTTTTTGTTTTTGATGTTTTTATGTTTTTTATGTTTATTATGTTTTTTATATTTATGATGTTTTTGATGTTTTTGTTTTGCTGTTTTTAATGTTTTGATGTTTTTGATTTTTGATGTTTTTGATGTTTTTGATGTTTTGATGTTTTTGATGTTTTTGATGTTTTTGATGTTTTGATGTTTTTGATGTTTTGATGTTTTTGATGTTTTGATGTTTTTGATGTTTTTGATGTTTTTGATGTTTTTGATGTTTTTGATGTTTTTGATGTTTTTGATGTTTTTGATGTTTTTGACGTTTTTGATGTTTTTGATGTTTTTGTTGTTTTTAATGTTTCTGATGTTTTTGATGTTTTTGATGTTTTTGATATTTTTGATGTTCTTGATGTTTTTGGTGTTTTTGATGTTTTTGATGTTATTGATGTTTTTGATGTTTTTGATGTTTTTGATGTTTTTGATGTTTTTGATGTTTTTGATGTTTTTGATGTTTTTGATGTTTTTGATGTTTTTGATGTTTTTGATGTTTTTGATGTTTTCGATGTTTTTGACGTTTTTGTTGTTTTTAATGTTTTTGATGTTTTCGATATTTTGATTTTTTTGATGTTTTTGATGTTTTTGATGTTTTTGATGTTTTTATTTTATTTATGTTTATTATGATTTTGATGTTTTTAATGTTTTTTATATTTATGATGTTTTTGATGTTTTTGTTTTGCTGTTTTTAATGTTTTTGATGTGTTTGATGTTGTTGATGTTTTTGATGCTTTTGATGTTTTTAATGTTTTTGATGTGTTTGATGTTTTGCTGTTTTTATTGTTTTAGATGTTTTTAATGTTTTTGATGTTTTCGATATTTTGATTTATTTGATGTTTTTTTGTTTTTGATGTTTTTATGTTATTTATGTTTATTATGTTTTTAATGTTTTTTATATTTATGATGTTTTTGATGTTTTTGTTTTGCTGTTTTTAATGTTTTTGATGTGTTTCATGTTTTTTATGTTTTTGATGCTTTTGATGTTTTTGATGTTTTTGATGTTTTTGATGTTTTTGATTTTTTTGATGTTTTTGCTGTTTTTGATGTTTTTGCTGTTTTTGATGTTTTTGATATTTTTGATGTTTTTGATGTTTTTGATGTTTTTGATGTTTACGATATTTTGATTTTTTTGATGTTTTTGATGTTTTGTTGTTTTTTATGTTTTTATGTTATTTATGTTTATTATGATTTTGATGTTTTTAATGTTTTTTATATTTATGATGTTTTTGTTGTTTTTGTTTTGCTGTTTTTAATGTTTTTGATGTGTTTGATGTTTTTGATGATTTTGATGCTTTTGATGTTTTGATGTTTTTGATGTTTTTGATGTTTTTGGTGTTTTTGATGTTTTTGATGTTTTTGATGTTTTTGATGTTTTTGATGTTTTTGATGTTTTTGTTGTTTTTAATGTTTTTGATGTTTTTGATGTTTTTGATGTTTTTGATGTTTTTGATGTTTTTGATGTTTTTGATGTTTTTGATGTTTTTGATGTTTTTGATGTTTTTGATGTTTTTGATGTTTTTGATGTTTTTGATGTTTTTGATGTTTTTGATGTTTTTGATGTTTTTGATGTTTTTGATGTTTTTGATGTTTTTGATTTTTTTGATGTTTTTGTTTTTGATGTTTTTGATGTTTTTGATGTTTTTGATGTTTTTGATGTTTTTGATGTTTTTGATGTTTTTGATGTTTTCGATATTTTGATGTTTTTGATGTTTTTGATGTTTTTGATGGTTTTGATGTTTTTGATGTTTTTTGATGTTTTTAATGTTTTAAATGTTTTTCATGTTTATGATGTTTCTGATGATTTTAATGTTTTTATAGTTTTTGATGTTTTTGATTATTTTGATGTTTTTGATGTATTTGATGTTTTTGATGTTTTTGATGCTTTTGATGTTTTTGATGTTTTTGATGTTTTTGATGTTTTTGATGTTTTTGATGTTCTTGATATTTTTGATGTTTTTGATATTTTTAATGATTTTGTTGTTTTTGATGTTTTCGATATTTTGATTTTTTTGATGTTTTTTTGTTTATGATGTTTTTATGTTACTTATGTTTATTAAGTTTTTGATGTTTTTGATGTTTTTAATGTTTTTGATGTTTTTGATGTTTTTCATGTTTTTAATGTTTTTTATGTTTATGATATTTTTGATGTTTTTGATGTCTTGCTGTTTTTATTGTTTTTGATGTTTTCGATGTTTTTGATGTTTTTGGTGTTTTTGATGTTTTTGATGTTTTTGATGCTTTTGATGTTTTTGATCTTTTTGATGTTTTTGATGTTTTCGATAATTTGATTTTTTTGATTTTTTTTATGTTTTTGATGTTTTTTTGTTTTTGATGTTTTTGATGTTTTTGATGTTTTTGATATGTTTGATGTTTTTGATGTTTTCGATATTTTGATTTTTTTGATGTTTTGTTGTTTTTGATGTTTTTATGTTATTTATGTTTATTATGTTTTTGATGTTTTTAATGTTTTTTATATTTATAATGTTTTTGATGTTTTTGATGTTTTGCTGTTTTTATTGTTTTTGATGTTTTTGATGTTTTTGATGTTTTATGTTTTGATGTTTTCGATATTTTGATTTTTTGATGTTTTTTTGTTTATGATGTTTTTATTTGTTACTTATGGTTATTATGTTTTTGATGTTTTTAATGTTTTTTATATTTATGATGTTTTTGATGTTTTTTGTTTTGCTGTTTTTAATGTTTTTGATGTGTTTGATGTTTTTGATGCTTTTGATGTTTTTGATGTTTTTGATGTATATGATGTTTTTGATGTTTTTGATGTTTTTGATGTTTTTGATGTTTTTGATGTTTTTGATGTTTTTGATGTTTCTGATGTTTTTGATGTTTTTGATGTTTTTGATGTTTTTGATGTTTTTGATGTTTTTGATGTTTTTGATGTTTTTGATGTTTTTAATGTTTTGCTGTTTTTAATGCTTTTGATGTTTTTAATGTTTTTTATGTTTCTGATGTTTTTGATGTTTGTGATGTTTTTAATGTTTTTGATGTTTTTGATGTTTTGGATGTTTTGCTCTTTTTAATGTTTTTGATGTTTTGATGTTTTGATGTTTTGCTGTATTTGATATTTTTGATGTTTTTGATGTTTTGGATGTTTTTTGTTTTTTTGATGTTTTTATGTTATTTATGTTTATTATGTTTTTGGTGTTTTTGATGTTTTTAATGTTTTTTATATTTATTATGTTTTTGATGTTTTTAATGTTTTTTTATATTTATGATGTTTTTTGATGTTTTTGTTTTGCTGTTTTTAATGTTTTTGATGTGTTTGATGTTTTTGATGTTTATGATGTTTTGATGTTTTTGATGTTTTTGATGTTTTTGATGTTTTTGATTTTTTGATGTTTTTGATGTTTTGATGTTTTTGATGTTTTTGATGTTTTTGATGTTTTTGATGTTTTGATGTTTTTGATGTTTTTGATGTTTTTGATGTTTTTGACGTTTTTGATGTTTTTGATGTTTTGATGTTTTTGATGTTTTTGATGTTTGATGTTTTTGATGTTTTCGATATTTTGATTTTTTTGATGTTTTTGATGTTTTGTTGTTTTTGATGATTTTATGTTATTTATGTTTATTATGTTTTTGATGTTTTTAATGTTTTTTATATTTATGATGTTTTTGATGTTTTTGTTTTGCTGTTTTTAATGTTTTTGATGTGTTTGATGTTTTGCTGTTTTTATTGTTTTCGATGGTTTTGATGTTTTTGGTGTTTTTGATATTTTTAATGTTTTTGATGTTTTTTAATGTTTTTTGATGTTTGTGATATTTTTGATGTTTTTGATGTTTTTGATGTTATTGATGTTTTTGATGTTTTGCTGTTTTTAATGTTTTTGATGTTTTTGATATTTTGATGTTTTGCTGTCTTTGATATTTTTGATGTTTTTTGATGTTTTTGATGTTTTCGATGTTTTGATGTTTTTGATGTTTTTGATGTTTTTGATGTTTTTGATGTTTTTGATGTTTTTGATGTTTATGATGTTTTCGATATTTTGATTTTTTTGATGTTTTGTTGTTTTTGATGTTTTTATGTTATTTATGTTTATTATGTTTATTATGTTTTTGATGTTTTTAATGTTTTTTATATTTATTATGTTTTTGATGTTTTTGATGTTTTTAATGTTTTTTATATCTATGATGTTTTTTGATGTTTTTGTTTTGCTGTTTTTAATGTTTTTGATGTTTTTGATGTGTTTGTTTTTGATGTTTTTGATGTTTTTGATGTTTTTGATGATTGATGTTTTTGATGTTTTGTTGTTTTTGATGTTTTTATGTTATTTATGTTTATTATGTTTTTGATGTTTTTAATGTTTTTTATATTTATGATGTTTTTGATGTTTTTGTTTTGCTGTTTTTAATGTTTTTGATGTGTTTGATGTTTTGCTGTTTTTATTGTTTTCGATGTTTTTGATGTTTTTGATGTTTTTGTTTTGCTGTTTTTAATGTTTTTGATGTTTTCGATATTTTGATTTTTTGATGTTGTTGTTTTTTTGATGTTTTTATGTTATTTATGTTTATTATGTTTTTGATGTTTTTTATATTTATGATGTTTTTGATGTTTTTATTTTGCTGTTTTTAATGTTTTTGATGTGTTTGATGTTCTTGATGTTTTTGATGCTTTTGATGTTTTTGATGTTTTTGATGTTTTTGAATATTTTCGATATTTTGATTTTTTTGATGTTTTTGATGTTTTTATGTTATTTATGTTTATTATGTTTTTGATGTT
Organism: Drosophila pruinosa; assembly: GCA_018150935.1. NCBI lineage: Eukaryota > Metazoa > Arthropoda > Insecta > Diptera > Drosophilidae > Drosophila > Drosophila pruinosa. The sequence continues at coordinate 123,325 of JAECWR010000288.1, forward strand.
TTTAATGTTTTTTATATTTATGATGTTTTTGATGTTTTTGTTTTGCTGTTTTTAATGTTTTTGATGTGTTTGATGTTTTGCTGTTTTTATTGTTTTCGATGTTTTTGATGTTTTTGATGTTTTTGTTTTGCTGTTTTTAATGTTTTTGATGTTTTCTATATTTTGATTTTTTTGATGTTTTTTTTGTTTTTGATGTTTTTATGTTATTTATGTTTATTATGTTTTTGATGTTTTTTATATTTATGATGTTTTTGATGTTTTTGTTTTGCTGTTTTTAATGTTTTTGATGTGTTTGATGTTCTTGATGTTTTTGATGCTTTTGATGTTTTTAATGTTTTTGATGTGTTTGATGTTTTGCTGTTTTTATTGTTTTCGATGTTTTTAATGTTTTTGATGTTTTCGATATTTTGATTTATTTGATGTTTTTTTGTTTTTGATGTTTTTATGTTATTTATGTTTATTATGTTTTTAATGTTTTTATATTTATGATGTTTTTGATGTTTTTGTTTTGCTGTTTTTAATGTTTTTGATGTTTTTGATGTTTTTGATGTTTTTGATGTTTTTGATGTTTTGATGTTTTTGATGTTTTTGATGTTTTTGATGTTTTTGATGTTTTTGATGTTTTTGATGTTTTTGATGTTTTTGATGTTTTGATGTTTTTGATGTTTTGATGTTTTTGTTGTTTTTAATGTTTTGATGTTTTTGATGTTTTTGATGTTTTTGATGTTTTATGATTTTTGATGTTTTTGATGTTTTTGATATTTTGATGTTTTTGATGTTTTTTTGATGTTTTTGATGTTTTTGATGTTTTTTTGATGTTTTTGATGTTTTGATGTTTTTGATGTTTTTGATGTTTTTGATGTTTTTGATGTTTTTGATGTTTTTGATGTTTTTGATGTTTTTGATGTTTTTGATGTTTTTGATGTTTTTGATGTTTTGATGTTTTTGATGTTTTTGATGTTTTTTGATGTTTTTGATGTTTTTGACGTTTTTGTTGTTTTTAATGTTTTTGATGTTTTCGATATTTTGATTTTTTTGATGTTTTTGATGTTTTTGATGTTTTTATGTTTTTTATTTTATTTATGTTTATTATGATTTTGATGTTTTTAATGTTTTTATATTTATGATTTTTTGATGTTTTTGTTGTTTTTAATGTTTTTGATGTGTTTGATGTTGTTGATGTTTTTGATGCTTTTTGATGTTTTTGATGTTTTTGATGTTTTGCTGTTTTTATTGTTTTTGATGTTTTTAATGTTTTTGATGTTTTCGATATTTTGATTTTTTGATGTTTTTGATGTTTTGATGTTGTTTATTTATGTTTATTATGTTTTTAATGTTTTTATATTTATGATGTTTTTGATGTTTTTTTGTTGTTTTTAATGTTTTTGATTGTTTCATGTTTTTTATGTTTTTGATGCTTTTGACGTTTTGATGTTTTTGATGTTTTTGATGTTTTTGATTTTTTTTGATGTTTTTGCTGTTTTTGATGTTTTTGTTTTTGATGTTTTTTGTTTTGATGTTTTTGATGTTTTTGATGTTTTGATGTTTTGATGTTTTTGATGTTTTTGACGTATTTTGATTTTTGATGTTTTTGATGTTTTGATGTTTTTTGATGTTTTTGATGTTATTTATGTTTATTATGTTTTTGATGTTTTTGATGTTTTTTATATTTATGATGTTTTTGTTGTTTTGATGTTTTGATGTTTTTAATGTTTTTGATGTGTTTGATGTTTTTGATGATTTTGATGTTTTTGATGTTTTGATGTTTTTGATGTTTTTGATGTTTTTGTGTTTGTTTTTGATGTTTTTGATGTTTTTGATGTTTTGATGTTTTTGATGTTTTTGATGTTTTGATGTTTTTGATGTTTTTGATGTTTTTGATGTTTTTGATGTTTTTGATGTTTTGATGTTTTGATGTTTTTGATGTTTTTGATGTTTTTGATGTTTTGATGTTTTTGATGTTTTTGATGTTTTTGATGTTTTTTTTTTGATGTTTTTGATGTTTTTGATGTTTTGATGTTTTTGATGTTTTTGATGTTTTTGATGTTTTTGATGTTTTTGATGTTTTTGATGTTTTTGATGTTTTTGATGTTTTTTATGTTTTTATGTTTTTTATGTTTTTGATGTTTTTTGATGTTTTTTGATGTTTTTGATGTTTTTGATGTTTTTGATGTTTTTGATGTTTTTGATGTTTTTGATGTTTTTGATGTTTTTGATGTTTTTGATGTTTTTGATGTTTTGATGTTTTGATGTTTTTGATGTTTTTGATGTTTTGATGTTTTTGATGTTTTTGATGTTTTTGATGTTTTTGATGTTTTGATGTTTTTGATGTTTTGATGTTTTGATGTTTTTGATGTTTTTGATGTTTTGATGTTTTTGATGTTTTTGATGTTTTTGATGTTTTTGATGTTTTTGATGTTTTTGATGTTTTTGATGTTTTTGATGTTTTTGATGTTTTTGATGTTTTTGATGTTTTTTTTTGATGTTTTTGATGTTTTTGATGTTTTTGATGTTTTGATGTTTTTGATGTTTTTGATGTTTTGATGTTTTTGATGTTTTTATGTTTTTGATGTTTTTGATGTTTTTGATGTTTTTTTTGATGTTTTTGATGTTTTTTGATGTTTTTAATGTTTTTGATGTTTTTGATGTTTTTGATGTTTTGATGTTTTTGATGTTTTGATGTTTTTGATGTTTATGATGTTTTTGATGTTTTTGATGTTTTTGATGTTTTTGATGTTTTTGATGTTTTGATGTTTTTGATGTTTTTGATGTTTTTGATGTTTTTGATGTTTTTGATGTTTTTGATGTTTTTGATGTTTTGATGTTTTTGATGTTTTTGATGTTTTTGATGTTTTGATGTTTTTGTGTTTTGATGTTTTTGATGTTTTGATGTTTTTGATGTTTTTGATGTTTTTATGTTTTTGATGTTTTTGATGTTTTTTTTGATGTTTTTGATTGTTTTTGATGTTTTGATGTTTTTGATGTTTTTGATGTTTTTGATGTTTTTGATGTTTTTGATGTTTTTGATGTTTTTGATGTTTTTGATGTTTTGATGTTTTTGATGTTTTTGATGTTTTTGATGTTTTGATGTTTTGATGTTTTTGATGTTTTTGATGTTTTGTGTTTTTGATGTTTTTTGTTTTGATGTTTTTGATGTTTTTGATGTTTTTGATGTTTTTGATGTTTTTGATGTTTTGATGTTTTTGATGTTTTGATGTTTTTGATGTTTTTGATGTTTTTGATATTTTTGATGTTTTTATGTTTTTTATGTTTTTTTTGATGTTTTTGATGTTTTTGATATTTATGATGTTTTTTTTGTTGTTTTTGTTTTGCTGTTTTTAATGTTTTTGATGTGTTTAATGTTTTTGATGTTTTTGATGATTTTGATGCTTTTGATGTTTTTGATATTTTTGATGTTTTTATTTTATTTATGTTTATTATGATTTTGATGTTTCTGATGTTTTTGATGTTTTGATGTTTCTGATGTTTGATGTTTTGATGTTTTTTTTGATGTTTTTGATGTTTTTAATGTTTTTGGTGTTTGATGTTTTTGATGTTTTCGATATTTTGATTTTTTTGATGTTTTTGATGTTTTGTTGTTTTTGATGTTTTAATGTTATTTATGTTTTTTTTTTGATGTTTTAAATGTTTTTTTTATTTATGATGTTTTTGATGTTTTTGATGTTTTTGGTGTTTTTGATGTTTTTGATGTTTTTGATGTTTTTGTTATGTTTTTGATGTTTATGATGTTTTTGATTTTTTGATGTTTTTGATGTTTTTAATGTTTTTGATGTTTTTGATGTTTTTGATGTTTTTGATGTTTTTGATGTTTTTGATGTTTGATGTTTTCGATATTTTGATGTTTTTGATGTTTTTGATGTTTTTGGTGTTTTGATGTTTTTGATGTTTTTGATGTTTTTGATGTTTTTAATGTTTATGTTGATGTTTTGATGTTTTTGATGTTTTTGATGTTTTTGATGTTTTGATGTTTTTGATGTTTTTGATGTTTTTGATGTTTTGATGTTTTCATTTTTTTGATGTTTTTGATGTCATTGATGTTTTTGATGTTTTTGAAGTTTTGATGTTTTTGATGTTTTGATGTTTTTATGTTTTGATGTTTTTGATGTTTTTGATGTTTTTGATGTTTTTGATGTTTTTGATGTTTTTGATGTTTTTGATGTTTTGATGTTTTTTTGATGTTTTTCATGTTTTTGATGTTTTTGATATTTTGTGTTTTGATGTTTTTGATGTTTTGTTGTTTTTGATGTTTTTATTTTATTTATGTTTATTATGTTTTGATGTTTTGATGTTTTTGATGTTTTTGATGTTTTTGATATTTTTGATGTTTTGATGTTTTTGATGTTTTTGATGTTTTTGATGTTTTTGAAGTTTTTGATGTTTTGATGTTTTTGATGTTTTTTGATGTTTTTGAAGTTTTGATGTTTTTGATTGTTTTTTGATGTTTTTGATGTTTTTTGATGTTTTTGATGTTTTTGATGTTTTTGATGTTTTTGATGTTTTTGATGTTTTGATGTTTTTGATGTTTTGATGTTTTTGATGTTTTGATGTTTTTGATGTTTTTGATGTTTTTGATGTTTTTGATGTTTTTGATGTTTTTGATGTTTTTGATGTTTTTGATGTTTTTGATGTTTTTGATGTTTTTGATGTTTTTGATGTTTGATGTTTTTGATGTTTTCGATATTTTGATGTTTTGATGTTTTTGATGTTTTTGATGTTTGATGTTTTTTGATGTTTTCGATATTTTGATGTTTTTTATGTTTTTGATGTTTTTGATGTTATTAATGTTTATGATGTTTTGATGTTTTTGATGTTTTTCATGTTTTTAATGTTTTTATGTTTTGATGATGTTTTGATGTTTTTGATATTTTTGATGTTTTTGATGTTTTTTTTCTTTTTGAAGTTTTTGATGTTTTCGATACTTTCATTTTTGGATGTTTTTGATGTCATTGATGTTTTTGAAGTTTTTGATGTTTTTGATGTTTTGATGTTTTTGATGTTTTTGAAGTTTTTGATGTTTTTGATGTTTTGATGTTTTTGATGTTTTGAAGTTTTTGATGTTTTTGATGTTTTTGATGTTTTCATGTTTTTGATGTTTTCGATATTTTGTTTTTTGATGTTTTTGATGTTTTGTTGTTTTTGATGTTTTTATTTTATTTATGTTTATTATGTTTTTGATGTTTTTGATGTTCTTGATGTTTTTGATGTTTTGATGTTTTTGATGTTTTTGATGTTTTTGATGTTTTTGATGTTTTTGATGTTTTTGATGTTTTTGAAGTTTTGATGTTTTGATGTTTTTGATGTTTTGATGTTTTTGAAGTTTTGAAGTTTTGATGTTTTTGATGTTTTTGATGTTTTTGATGTTTTTGATGTTTTTTGATTTTTTGATGTTTTGATGTTTTTGATGTTTTTGATGTTTTTGATGTTTTTGATGTTTTTGATGTTTGATGTTTTTGATGTTTTCGATATTTTGATGTTTTTGGTGTTTGATGTTATTGATGTTTTCGATATTTTGATTTTTTGATGTTTTTGATGTTTTGTTGTTTTTGATGTTTTTATGTTATTTATGTTTATTATGTTTTTGATGTTTTTAATGTTTTTATATTTATGATGTTTTTGATGTTTTTGTTTTGTTGTTTTTAATGTTTTTGATGTTTTTGATGTTTTGCTGTTTTTATTGTTTTCGATGTTTTTTGATGTTTTTGATGTTTTGATATTTTTAATCTTTTTGATGTTTTTGATGTTTTTGATGTTTTTGATGTTTTGATGTTTTTGATGTTTTGAAGTTTTTGATGTTTTTGACGTTTTTGATGTTTTTGAAGTTTTTGATGTTTTTGATGTTTTTGATGTTTTTGGTGTTTGATGTTTTTGATGTTTTCGATATTTTGATTTTTTGATGTTTTTGATGTTTTGTTGTTTTTGATGTTTTAATGTTATTTATGTTTTATTATGTTTTTGATGTTTTAAATGTTTTTTATATTTATGATGTTTTTGATGTTTTTGATGTTTTTGGTGTTTTGATGTTTTTGATGTTTTTTTGTGTTTTTGATGTTTTTGATGTTTATGATGTTTTTGTTTTTTTGATGTTTTTGATGTTTTTAATGTTTTTGATATTTTTTTGATGTTTTTGATGTTTGATGTTTTTGATGTTTGATGTTTTTTGATGTTTTCGATATTTTGATGTTTTTGATGTTTTTGATGTTTTTGGTGTTTTGATGTTTTGATGTTTTGATGTTTTTGATGTTTTGATGTTTTTTTGATGTTTTTGATGTTTTGATGTTTTTGATGTTTTGATGTTTTTGATGTTTTTGATGTTTGATGTTTTTGATGTTTTCGATATTTTGATGTTTTTGATGTTTTTGATGTTTTTGATTTTTTGATGTTTTTGATGTTTTTGATGTTTTGATGTTTTGATGTTTTTGATGTTTTTGATGTTTTTGATGTTTTTGATGTTTTTGATGTTTTTGATGTTTTTGATGTTTTTGATGTTTTTGATGTTTTGATGTTTTTGATGTTTTGGTGTTTTTGATGTTTTCGATATTTTGATGTTTTTGATGTTTTTGATGTTTTGATGTTTTTGATGTTTTTGAAGTTTTTGATGTTTTTGATGTTTTTGATGTTTTGATGTTTTTGAAGTTTTTGAAGTTTTTGATGTTTTTGATGTTTTTGATGTTTTTGATGTTTTGATGTTTTTGATGTTTTTGATGTTTTTGATGTTTTTGATGTTTTGATGTTTTTGATGTTTGATGTTTTTGATGTTTTCGATATTTTGATGTTTTTGATGTTTTGGTGTTTGATGTTATTGATGTTTTCGATATTTTGATTTTTTGATGTTTTTGATGTTTTGTTGTTTTTGATGTTTTTATGTTATTTATGTTTATTATGTTTTTGATGTTTTTAATGTTTTTATATTTATGATGTTTTTGATGTTTTTGTTTTGTTGTTTTTAATGTTTTGATGTTTTGATGTTTTGTTGTTTTTATTGTTTTCGATGTTTTTGATGTTTTTGATGTTTTTGATGTTTTTGATGTTTTTGATATTTTTAATCTTTTTGATGTTTTTGATGTTTTGATGTTTTTGATGTTTTTGGTGTTTTGATGTTTTTGATGTTTTTTTGATGTTTTGAAGTTTTTGATGTTTTGATGTTTTTGATGTTTTGAAGTTTTTGATGTTTTTTAGTGTTTTTTGATGTTTTTGATGTTTTTGATGTTTTGATGTTTTTGATGTTTTTGATGTTTTTGATGTTTTTGATGTTTTGATGTGTTTGATGTTTTTTTTATGTTTTTTTATGTTTTGGATTTTTTTGATGTTTTTGATGTTTTTGATGTTTTTGATGTTTTTGATGTTTTTGATGTTTTTGATGCTTTTGATGTTTTTGATGTTTGACGTTTTGATGTTTTCGATATTTTGATATTTTTGATGTTTTGTTGTTTTTGATGTTTTTATGTTATTTATGTTTATAATGTTTTTGATGTTTTTAATGTTTTTATATTTATGATGTTTTTGATATTTTTTGTTTTGCTGATTTCAATGTTTTTGATGTTTTTGATGTTTTTGATGTTTTCGATATTTTGATTTTTTTGATGTTTTTTTGTTTTTGATGTTTTTATGTTATTTATGTTTATTATGTTTTTGATGTTTTTAATGATTTTTATATATATGATGTTTTTGATGTTTTTGTTTTGCTGTTTTTAATGTTTTTGATGTGTTTGATGTTTTTGATTTTTTTGATGTTTCATGTTTTTGATGTTTTCGATATTTTGATATTTTTTTGATGTTTTTTTGTTTTTGATGTTTTTATGTTATTTATGTTTATTATGTTTTTGATGTTTTTAATGATTTTTATATATGATGTTTTTGATGTTTTGTTTTGCTGTTTTTAATGTTTTTTGATGTGTTTTGATGTTTTGATGTTTTTGATGTTTCATGTTTTTGATGTTTTCGATATTTTGTTTTTTTGATGTTTTTGATGTTTTGTTGTTTTTGATGTTTTTATTTTATTTATGTTTATTATGTTTTTGATGTTTTTGATGTTATTGATGTTTTGATGTTTTGATGTTTTTGATGTTTTTGATGTTTTTGATGTTTTGATGTTTTTGATGTTTTTGATGTTTTTGAAGTTTTTGATGTTTTTGATGTTTTTGATGTTTTTGATGTTTTTGGTGTTTGATGTTTTTGATGTTTTCGATATTTTGATTTTTTGATGTTTTTGATGTTTTGTTGTTTTTGATGTTTTAATGTTATTTATGTTTATTATGTTTTTGATGTTTTAAATGTTTTTTATATTTATGATGTTTTTGATGTTTTTGGTGTTTTGATGTTTTTGATGTTTTTGATGTTTTGATGTTTATGATGTTTTTGATTTTTTGATGTTTTTGATGTTTTTAATGTTTTTGATATTTTTGATGTTTTTGATGTTTGATGTTTTTGATGTTTTCGATATTTTGATGTTTTTGATGTTTTTGATGTTTTTGATGTTTTTGATGTTTTTGATGTTTTTGATGTTTTGATGTTTTTGATGTTTTTGATGTTTTTGATGTTTGATGTTTTTGATGTTTTGATGTTTTTTGATGTTTTTGATGTTTTGATGTTTTGATGTTTTTGATGTTTTTTGATGTTTTTGATGTTTTTGATGTTTTTGATGTTTTGATGTTTTTGATGTTTGATGTTTTGATGTTTTCGATATTTTGATGTTTTTGATGTTTTTGATGTTTTTGATGTTTTTGATGTTTTTGATGTTTTTGATGTATTTGATGTTTTTGATGTTTTGATGTTTTTGATGTTTTGATGTTTTTGATGTTTTTGATGTTTTTGATGTTTTTGATGTTTTTGATGTTTTTGATGTTTTTGATGTTTTTGATGTTTTTGATGTTTGGTTTTTTTGATGTTTTCGATATTTTGATGTTTTTGATGTTTTTGATGTTTTTGATGTTTTGATGTTTGATGTTTTTGATGTTTTCGATATTTTGATGTTTTTTTATGTTTTTGATGTTTTGATGTTATTAATGTTTATGATGTTTTTGATGTTTTTGATGTTTTTGATGTTTTTCATGTTTTTAATGTTTTTTATGTTTATGATGTTTTTGATGTTTTTGATATTTTTGATGTTTTTTATGTTTTTCATCTTTTTGAAGTTTTTGATGTTTTCGATCCTTTCTTTTTTGGATGTTTTTGATGTCATTGATGTTTTTGATGTTTTTGAAGTTTTTGATGTTTTTGATGTTTTGGATGTTTTTGATGTTTTTGAAGTTTTTGATGTTTTTGATGTTTTTGATGTTTTTGAAGTTTTTGATGTTTTTGATATTTTGTTTTTTTGATGTTTTTGATGTTTTGTTGTTTTTGATGTTTTTATTTTATTTATGTTTATTATGTTTTGATGTTTTGATGTTCTCGATGTTTTTGATGTTTTTGATGTTTTTGATGTTTTTGATGTTTTTTGATGTTTTTGATGTTTTTGAAGTTTTTGATGTTTTGATGTTTTTGATGTTTTTGATGTTTTTGAAGTTTTGAAGTTTTTGATGTTTTTGATGTTTTTGATGTTTTGATGTTTTTGATGTTTTTGATGTTTTTGATGTTTTTGATGTTTGATGTTTTGATGTTTTCGATATTTTGATGTTTTTGATGTTTTTGGTGTTTGATGTTATTGATGTTTTCGATATTTTGATTTTTTTGATGTTTTTGATGTTTTGTTGTTTTGATGTTTTTATGTTATTTATGTTTATTATGTTTTTGATGTTTTTAATGTTTTTATATTTATGATGTTTTTGATGTTTTTGTTTTGCTGTTTTTAATGTTTTTGATGTTTTTGATGTTTTGCTGTTTTTATTGTTTTCGATGTTTTTGATGTTTTTGATGTTTTTGATATTTTTAATCTTTTTGATGTTTTTGATGTTTTTGATGTTTTTGATGTTTTTGATGTTTTTGATGTTTTTGATGTTTTTGATGTTTTTGATGTTTTTGATGTTTTTGAAGTTTTTGATGTTTTTGACGTTTTTGATGTTTTTGAAGTTTTTGATGTTTTTAGTGTTTTTGATGTTTTTGATGTTTTTGATGTTTTTGATGTTTTTGATGTGTTTGATGTTTTTTTATGTTTTTTATGTTTTGGATTTTTTTGATGTTTTTGATGTTTTTGATGTTTTTGATGTTTTTGATGTTTTTGATGTTTTTGATGTTTTTGATGCTTTTGATGTTTTTGATGTTTGACGTTTTTGATGTTTTCGATATTTTGATATTTTTGATGTTTTGTTGTTTTTGATGTTTTTATGTTATTTATGTTTATAATGTTTTTGATGTTTTTAATGTTTTTTATACTTATGATGTTTTTGATATTTTTGTTTTGCTGATTTCAATGTTTTTGATGTTTTTGATGTTTTTAATGTTTTTGATGTTTGTGATGTTTTTGATGTTTTTGATGTTTTCGATATTTTGATTTTTTTTTGATGTTTTTTTGTTTTTGATGTTTTTATGTTATTTATGTTTATTATGTTTTTGATGTTTTTAATGTTTTGCTGTTTTTATTGTTTTCGATGTTTTTGTTTTGCTGTTTTTAATGTTTTTGATGTGTTTGATGTTTTTGATGTTTTTGATGTTTCATGTTTTTGATGTTTTCGATATTTTGTTTTTTTGATGTTTTTGATGTTTTGTTGTTTTTGATGTTTTTATTTTATTTATGTTTATTATGTTTTTGATGTTTTTGATGTTTTTGATGTTTTTGATGTTTTTGATGTTTTTGATGTTTTTGATGTTTTTGATGTTTTTGATGTTTTTGATGTTTTTGATGTTTTTGAAGTTTTTGATGTTTTTGATGTTTTTGATGTTTTTGATGTTTTTGGTGTTTGATGTTTTTGATGTTTTCGATATTTTGATTTTTTTGATGTTTTTGATGTTTTGTTGTTTTTGATGTTTTAATGTTATTTATGTTTATTATGTTTTTGATGTTTTAAATGTTTTTTATATTTATGATGTTTTTGATGTTTTTGATGTTTTTGGTGTTTTTGATGTTTTTGATGTTTTTGGTGTTTTTGATGTTTTTGATGTTTATGATGTTTTTGATTTTTTTGATGTTTTTGATGTTTTTAATGTTTTTGATATTTTTGATGTTTTTGATGTTTGATGTTTTTGATGTTTGATGTTTTTGATGTTTTCGATATTTTGATGTTTTTGATGTTTTTGATGTTTTTGGTGTTTGATGTTTTTGATGTTTTCGATATTTTGATTTTTTTGATGTTTTGTTGTTTTTGATGTTTTTATGTTATTTATGTTTATTATTTTTTTGATGTTTTTAATGTTTTTTATATTTATGATGTTTTTGATGTTTTTGTTTTGCAGATTTTAATGTTTTTGATGTTTTTGATGTTTTGCTGTTTTTATTGTTTTCGATGTTTTTGGTGTTTTTGATATTTTTAATCTTTTTGATGTTTTTGATGTTTTTGAAGTTTTTGGTGTTTTTGATGTTTTTAGTGTTTTTGATGTTTTTGATGTTTTCGATGTTTTTGATGTTTTTGATGTTTTTGATGTTTTTGATGTTTTTGATGTTTTTGATGTTTTTGATGTTTTTGATGTTTTTGATGTTTTTGATGTTTTTGATGTTTTTTATGTTTTTGATGTTTTTAATGTTTATGATGTTTTTGATGTTTTTGATGTTTTTAATGTTTTTTATGTTTATGATGTTTTTGATGTTTTTGATATTTTTTATGTTTTTGATGTTTTTCATCTTTTTGAAGTTTTTGATGTTTTCGATACTTTCATTTTTTGAATGTTTTTGATGTCATTGATGTTTTTTGATGTTTTTGAAGTTTTTGATGTTTTTGATGTTTTGGATGTTTTGATGTTTTTGAAGTTTTTGATGTTTTTGATGTTTTTGATGTTTTTGAAGTTTTTGATGTTTTTGATGTTTTTGATGTTTTGATGTTTTTGATGTTTTTGATGTTTGTTTTTGATGTTTTTGATGTTTTGATGTTTTGATGTTTTTGATGTTTTATGATGTTTTTGATGTTTTGATGTTTTTGATGTTTTTGATGTTTTGATGTTTTTGATGTTTTGATGTTTTGATGTTTTTGATGTTACTGATGTTTTGATGTTTTTGATGTTTTGATGTTTTTGATGTTTTGATGTTTGATGTTTTCGATGTTTTCGATATTTTGATGTTTTTGATGTTTTTGATGTTTTTGGTGTTTGATGTTTTGATGTTTTCGATATTTTGATTTTTTGATGTTTTTGATGTTTTGTTGTTTTGATGTTTTTATTTTATTTTTGTTTATTATGTTTTTGATGTTTTTGATGTTTTTGATGTTCTTGATGTTTTTGATGTTTTGATGTTTTTGATGTTTTTGATGTTTTTGATGTTTTTGATGTTTTTGAAGTTTTGATGTTTTGATGTTTTTGATGTTTTGATGTTTTGAAGTTTTTGATGTTTTTGATGTTTTTGATGTTTTGATGTTTTGATGTTTTTGATGTTTTATGATGTTTTTGATGTTTTTGATGTTTTTGATGTTTTTGATGTTTTTGATGTTTTTGATGTTTTTGATGTTTTTGATGTTTTTGATGTTTTTGATGTTATTGATGTTTTTGATGTTTTTTTGTTGATGTTTTTGATGTTTTTGATGTTTTGATGTTTTTGATATTTGATGTTTTTGATGTTTTCGATATTTTGATGTTTTTGATGTTTTGTTGTTTTGATGTTTTTATGTTATTTATGTTTATTATGTTTTTGATGTTTTTAATGTTTTTATATTTATGATGTTTTTGATGTTTTTGTTTTGCTGTTTTTAATGTTTTTGATGTTTTTGATGTTTTGCTGTTTTTATTGTTTTCGATGTTTTTGATGTTTTTGATATTTTTAATGTTTTTGATGTTTTGATGTTTTTGATGTTTTTGATGTTTTTGATGTTTTTGATGTTTTTGATGTTTTTGATGTTTTGAAGTTTTTGATGTTTTTGACGTTTTGATGTTTTGAAGTTTTTGATGTTTTTAGTGTTTTTGATGTTTTTGATGTTTTGATGTGTTTGATGCTTTTTTTATGTTTTTTATGTTTTGATGTTTTTGATGTTTTTGATGTTTTTGATGTTTTTGATGTTTTTGATGTTTTTGATGTTTTTGATGTTTTGATGCTTTTGATGTTTTTGATGTTTGATGTTTTTGATGTTTTCGATATTTTGATATTTTTGATGTTTTTGATGTTTTGTTGTTTTTGATGTTTTTATGTTATTTATGTTTATAATGTTTTTGATGTTTTTAATGTTTTTTATACTTATGATGTTTTTGATATTTTTGTTTTGCTGATTTCAATGTTTTTGATGTTTTTGATGTTTTGTTGTTTTTGATGTTTTTATGTTATTTATGTTTATAATGTTTTTGATGTTTTTAATGTTTTTTATACTTATGATGTTTTTGATATTTTTGTTTTGCTGATTTCAATGTTTTTGATGTTTTTATGTTATTTATGTTTATTATGTTTTTGATGTTTTTAATGATTTTTATATATATGATGTTTTTGATGTTTTTGTTTTGCTGTTTTTAATGTTTTTGATGTGTTTGATGTTTTGATGTTTTTGATGCTTTTGATGTTTTTGATGTTTTTGATGTGTTTGATGTGTTTGATGTTTTTGATGTTTTTAATCTTATTGATGTTTTTGATGTTTTTGATGTTATTGATGTTTTTAATGTTTTAGATGTTTTTGTTTTTTAATGTTTTTGATGTTTTTGATGTTTTTGATGTTTTGTTGTTTTTCATGTTTTTATTTTATTTATGTTTAATTTGATTTTGATGTTTTTAATGTTTTTATATTTATGATGTTTTTAATCTTATTGATGTTTTTGATGTTTTTGATGTTATTGATGTTTTTAATGTTTTAGATGTTTTTGTTTTTTAATGTTTTTGATGTTTTTGATGTTTTTGATGTTTTTGATGTTTTTGATGTTTTGATGTTTTTGATGTTTTGATGTTTTTGATGTTTTTGATGTTTTTGATGATTTTTTGATGTTTTTGATGTTTTTGATGTTTTCGATATTTTGATTTTTTTGATGTTTTGTTGTTTTTCATGTTTTTATTTTATTTATGTTTATTATGATTTTGATGTTTTTAATGTTTTTTATATTTATGATGTTTTTGTTGTTTTTGTTTTGCTGTTTTTAATGTTTTTGATGTGTTTAATGTTTTTGATGTTTTGATGTTTTTGATGTTTTTGATGTTTTTGATGTTTTTTATGTTTTTGATGTTTTGATGTTTTTGATGTTTTTGATTGTTTTTGATGTTTTGATGTTTTGATGTTTTTGATGTTTTGATGTTTTTGATGTTTTTGATGTTTTTGATGTTTTGATGTTTGTGATGTTTTTGATGTTTTGATGTTTTTGATGTTTTTGATGTTTTTGATGTTTTTGATGTTTTTGATGTTTTGATGTTTTGATGTTTTGATGTTTTTGATGTTTTTGATGTTTTTGATGTTTTTGATGTTTTTGATGTTTTTGATGTTTTGATGTTTTTGATGTTTTTGATGTTTTTGATGTTTTGATGTTTTTGATGTTTTTGATGTTTTTGATGTTTTTGATGTTTTTGATGTTTTTGATGTTATTGATGATTTTGATGTTTTTGATGTGTGTGATGTTTTTGATGCTTAGATGTTTTTGATGTTTTTGATTATTTTGATGTTTTGATGTATTTCATGTTTTTTATATTTTGATGTTTTTGATGTTTTTGATGTTTTCGATGTTTTGATGTTTTTTGATGTTTTGATGTTTTGATGTTTTTGATGTTTTTGATGTTTTTGATGTTTTTGATGTTTTTGATGTTTTTGATGTTTTGATGTTTTTGATGTTTTTGATGTTTTGATGTTTTTGATGTTTTTGATGTTTTTGATGTTTTTGATGTTTTTGATATTTTGATGTTTTTGATGTTTTTGATGTTTTGATGTTTTGTTGTTTTTGATATTTTTTGAAGTTTTTGATGTTTTTGATGTTTTGCTGTTTTTAATGTTTTTGATGTTTTTGATGTTTTTTGATGTTTTGATGTTTTGATTGTTTTTGATATTTTTGATGTTTTTGATGTTTTTGATGTTTATGATGTTTTCGATATTTTGATTTTTTTGATGTTTTGTTGTTTTTGATGTTTTTATGTTATTTATGTTTATTATGTTTTTGATGTTTTTGATGTTTTTGATGTTTTTGATGTTTTTAATGTTTTTGATATTTTTGAGGTTTTGATGTTTTGTGTTTTTGTTTTTGATGTTTTGATGTTTTTGATGTTTTTGATGTTTTTTTATTTTATGTTTTGATGTTTTTTATATTTCTTGTTTTGATGTTTTTTTTGTTTTGATGTTTTTTTATGTTTTTGATGTTTTTGATGTTATTGATGTTTTTGATGTTTTTCATGTTTTTGATGTTTTTGATGTTTTTGATGTTTTTAATGTTTTTCTGTTTTTAATGTTTTTGTTTTTGATGTTTTTGATGTTTTTTATATTTTTACGTTTTGATGTTTTTTATATTTCAATGTTTTGATGTTTTTTATATTTCATGTTTTGATGTTTTTTATGTTTTTGATGTTTTGATGTTTTTGATGTTATTGATGTTTTTGATGTTTTTGATGTTTTGATGTTTTTGATGTTTTTGATGTTTTTGATGTTTTTGATGTTTTTGATGTTTTTGATGTTTTTGATGTTTGATGTTTTGATGTTTTCGATATTTTGATGTTTTTGATGTTTTTGGTGTTTGATGTTTTTGATGTTTTCGATATTTTGATTTGTTTGATGTTTTGTTGTTTTTGATGTTTTTTATGTTTATTATGTTTTTGATGTTTTTGATGTTTTTATATTTATGATGTTTTTGTTTTTGATGTTTTTAATGTTTTTGATGTTTTTGATGTTTTGATATTTTTATTGTTTTTGATGTTTTTGATGTTTTGATGTTTTTGATATTTTCTTTTTGATGTTTTTGATGTTTTTGATGTTTTGATGTTTTTATGTTTTGATGTTTTTGATGTTTTGATGTTTTGATGTTTTGATGTTTTTGATGTTTTGATGTTTTTGATGTTTTTTGATGTTTTTGATGTTTTTGATGTTTTTGATGTTTTTGATGTTTTTGATGTTTTTGATGTTTTTGATGTTTTAGTGTTTTGATGTTTTTGATGTTTTTGATGTTTTGATGTGTTTGATGTTTTTATGTTTTTTTGATGTTTTTGATGTTTTTGATGTTTTTGATGTTTTTGATGTTTTTGATGTTTTTGATGTTTTTTGATGTTTTTGATGTTTTTGATGTTTTGATGTTTTTGATGTTTTTGATGTTTTTGATGTTTTCGATGTTTTTGATATTTTTGATGTTTTTGATGTTTTGTTGTTTTTTGATGTTTTGATGTTTTTGATGTTTTGATGTTTTTGATGTTTTTAATGTTTTGATATTTTTGATGTTTTTTGATGTTTTTGTTTTGATGATTTTGATGTTTTTGATGTTTTTGATGTTTTTGATGTTTTTGATGTTTTGATGTTTTTGATGTTTTTGATATTTTGATTTTTTGATGTTTTTTTGTTTTTGATGTTTTTATGTTTATTTATATTTATTATGTTTTGATGTTTTTGATGATTTTTGATATTTTGATGTTTTTGATGTTTTTGATGTTTTTGATGTTTTTGATGTTTTGATGTTTTTGATGTGTTTTGATGTTTTTGATGTTTTTGATGTTTTTGATGTTTTGATGTTTTTGATGTTTTTGATGTTTTGTGTTTTTAATGTTTTGATGTTTTTGATGTTTTTGATGTTTTGATGTTTTTGATGTTTTGATGTTTTTTGATGTTTTTGATATTTTTGATGTTTTTGATGTTTTTGATGTTTTGTTTTGATATTTTGATTTTTTTATGTTTTGTTGTTTTTCATGTTTTTATTTTATTTATGTTTTTTATGATTTTGATGTTTTTGATGTTTTTTTATGTTTTGATGTTTTTGATGTTTTTTGTTTTGGTGTTTTGATGTTTTTGATGTTTTGATGTTTTTGATGTTTTGATGTTTTTGATGTTTTTGATGTTTTTGATGTTTTTGATGTTTTTGATGTTTTTGATGTTTTTGATGTTTTGATGTTTTTGATGTTTTTGATGTTTTTGATGTTTTTTGATGTTTTGATGTTTTTGATGTTTTTTTTTGATGTTTTTTGATGTTTTTGATGTTTTTGATGTTTTTGATGTTTTTGATGGTTTTGATGTTTTGATGTTTTTTGATGTTTTTGATGTTTTGGATGTTTTTGATGTTTGATGTTTTTGATGTTTTTGATGTTTTTGATATTTTGATGTTTTTGATGTTTTTTGTTTTGATGTTTTTGATGTTTTTGATTTTTTGATGTTTTTATGTTTTGATGTTTTTGATGTTTTTGATATTTTTATTTTTTTGATGTTTTTGATGTTTTTGTTTTATGTTTTTGATGTTTTTGATGTTTTTTTGTTTTGATGATTTTGATGTTTTTTGATGTTTGTGATGTTTTGATGTTTTTGATTGTTTTCGATGTTTTTGGTGTTTTTGATATTTTTGATCTTTTGATGTTTTTGATGTTTTTGTTTTTGATGTTTTTGATGTTTTTAGTGTTTTGATGTTTTTTTGATGTTTTTGATGTTTTTGATGTTTTTGATGTTTTTGATGTTTTTGATGTTTTTGATGTTTTTGATGTTTTTGATGTTTTTGATGTTTTTGATGTTTTTGATGTTTTGATGTTTTTGATGTTTTTGATGTTTTTGATGTTTTTAATGTTTTTGATGTTTTTGATGTTTTTGATGTTTTTAATGTTTTTATGTTTATGATGTTTTTGATGTTTTGATATTTTTATGTTTTTGATGTTTTTGATCTTTTTGAAGTTTTTGATGTTTTTGATACTTTGATTTTTGAATGTTTTTGATGTCATTGATGTTTTTGATGTTTTTGAGTTTTTGATGTTTTTGATGTTTTGGATGTTTTTGATGTTTTTGAAGTTTTTGATGTTTTGATGTTTTTGATGTTTTTGAAGTTTTGATGTTTTGATGTTTTTGATGTTTTTTTGATGTTTTTGATGTTTTTGATGTTTTGAAGTTTTTGATGTTTTTGATGTTTTTGATGTTTTGATGTTTTTGATGTTTTATGATGTTTTTGATGTTTTTGATGTTTTTGATGTTTTTGATGTTTTTGATGTTTTTGATGTTTTTGATGTTTTGATGTTTTTGATGTTTTTGATGTTATTGATGTTTTTGATGTTTTTGATGTTTTGATGTTTTTGATGTTTTTGATGTTTTGATGTTTGATGTTTTGATGTTTTCGATGTTTTTGATGTTTTTGATGTTTTTGATGTTTTTGGTGTTTGATGTTTTTGATGTTTTCGATATTTTGATTTTTTGATGTTTTTGATGTTTTGTTGTTTTTGATGTTTTTATTTTTTTTTTGTTTATTATGTTTTTGATGTTTTTGATGTTTTTGATGTTCTTGATGTTTTTGATGTTTTTGATGTTTTTGATGTTTTTGATGTTTTTGATGTTTTTGATGTTTTTGAAGTTTTTGATGTTTTGATGTTTTTGATGTTTTTGATGTTTTGATGTTTTTGAAGTTTTTGATGTTTTTGATGTTTTTGATGTTTTGATGTTTTTGATGTTTTTGATGTTTTTGATGTTTTTGATGTTTTTGATGTTTTGATGTTTTTGATGTTTTTGATGTTTTTGATGTTTTTGATGTTTTTGATGTTTTTGATGTTTTTGATGTTATTGATGTTTTGATGTTTTTTGATGTTTTGATGTTTTTGATGTTTTTGATGTTTGATGTTTTTGATGTTTTCGATGTTTTGATGTTTTTGATGTTTTTGGTGTTTGATGTTTTTGATGTTTTCGATATTTTGATTTTTTTGATGTTTTTGATGTTTTGTTGTTTTTGATGTTTTTATGTTATTTTATGTTTATTATGTTTTGATGTTTTTAATGTTTTTATATTTATGATGTTTTTGATGTTTTTGTTTTGCTGTTTTTAATGTTTTTAATGTTTTTGATGTTTTGCTGTTTTTATTGTTTTCGATGTTTTGATGTTTTTGATATTTTTAATGTTTTTTGATGTTTTTGATGTTTTTGATGTTTTTGATGTTTTTGATGTTTTTGATGTTTTGAAGTTTTTGTGTTTTTGACTGTTTTTGATGTTTTTGAAGTTTTTGATGTTTTTGGTGTTTTTGATGTTTTTGATGTTTTTGATGTGTTTGATGCTTTTTATGTTTTATGTTTTGATGTTTTTGATGTTTTTGATGTTTTTGATGTTTTGATGTTTTTGATGTTTTTGATGTTTTTGATGTTTTTTGATGTTTTTGATGTTTTTGATGTTTTTGATGTTTTTGATGTTTTTGATGCTTTTGATGTTTTTGATGTTTGATGTTTTGATGTTTTCGATATTTTGATATTTTTTGATGTTTTTGATGTTTTGTTGTTTTTGATGTTTTTATGTTATTTATGTTTATAATGTTTTTGATGTTTTTAATGTTTTTTATACTTTTGATGTTTTTGATATTTTTGTTTTGCTGATTTCAATGTTTTTGATGTTTTTATGTTTTTTATGTTTATTATGTTTTTGATGTTTTTAATGATTTTTATATATATGATGTTTTTTGATGTTTTTGTTTTGCTGTTTTTAATGTTTTTGATGTGTTTGATGTTTTTGATGTTTTTTGATGCTTTTGATGTTTTTGATGTTTTTGATGTGTTTGATGTGTTTGATGTTTTTGATGTTTTTAATCTTATTGATGTTTTTGATGTTTTTGATGTTTTTTGATGTTATTGATGTTTTTAATGTTTTAGATGTTTTTGTTTTTAATGTTTTTGATATTTTTGATGTTTTGATGTTTTTGATGTTTTGATGTTTTTGATGTTTTTGATGTTTTTGATGTTTTGATATTTTTATGTTATTTATATTTATTATGTTTTGATGTTTTTAATGATTTTTATATATATGATGTTTTTGATGTGTTTGATGTTTTGATGTTTTTTGATGCTTTTGATGTTTTTGATGTGTTTGATGTTTTTGATGTTTTTGATGTTTTGATGTTATTGATATTTTTGATGTTTTAGATGTTTTTGTTTTTTAATGTTTTTGATGTTTTTGATGTTTTTGATGTTTTTGATGTTTTGATGTTTTGATGTTTTTGATGTTTTTGATGTTTTTTGATATTTTTGATGTTTTTGATGTTTTTTGATGTTTCGATATTTTGATTTTTTTATGTTTTGTTGTTTTTGATGTTTTTATTTTATTTGTGTTTATTATGATTTTGATGTTTTTTAATGTTTTATATTTATGATGTTTTTGTTGTTTTTTGTTTTGTTGTTTTTAATGTTTTTGATGTGTTTGATGTTTTGATGTTTTTGATGTTTTTGATGTTTTGATGTTTTTGATGTTTTATTTTTTGATGTTTTGATGTTTTTGATGTTTTTTGATGTTTTTGTGTGTTTTGATGTTTTTGATGTTTTTGATGTTTTGATGTTTTGATGTTTTTGATGTTTTTGATGTTTTTGTATGTTTTTGATGTTTTGATGTTTTGATGTTTTTGATGTTTTTGATGTTTTGATGTTTTGATGTTTTTGATGTTTTGATGTTTTTGTGTTTTTGATGTTTTTGATGTTTTTGATGTTTTTGATGTTTTTGTTTTTGATGTTTTTGATGTTTTTGATGTTTTTGATGTTTTTTGATGTTTTTGATGTTTTTGATGTTTTGATGTTTTTGATGTTTTTGATGTTTTTGATGTTTTTTGTTATTGATGATTTTAATGTTTTTGATGTGTTTGATGTTTTTGATGTTTAGATGTTTTTGATGTTTTTGATTCTTTTTGATGTTTTGATGTGTTTGATGTTTTATATTTTTGATGTTTTTGATGTTTTTGATGTATTTGATGTTTTGATGTATTTGATGTATTTGATGTTTTGATGTTTTTGATGTTTTGATGTTTGATGTTTTGATGTTTTTGATGTTTTGATGTTTTTGATGTTTTTGATGTTTTTGATGTTTTTTGATGTTTTGCTGTTTTTGATATTTTTGAAGTTTTTGATGTTTTTGATGTTTTGATGTTTTGCTTTTTTAATGTTTTTGATGTTTTTGATGTTTTGATGTTTTGCTGTTTTTGATATTTTTGATGTTTTTGATGTTTATGATGTTTTCGATATTTTGATTTTTTGATGTTTTGTTGTTTTTGATGTTTTTATGTTATTTATGTTTATTATGTTTTTGATGTTTTTGATGTTTTTGATGTTTTGCTGTTTTTAATGTTTTTGATATTTTTGAGGTTTTGATGTTTTGTTGTTTTGATATTTTTTTGATGTTTTTGATGTTTTTGATGTTATTGATGTTTTTAATGTTTTAGATGTTTTTGTTTTTAATGTTTTTGATATTTTTGATGTTTTTGATGTTTTTGATGTTTTTGATGTTTTGATGTTTTTGATGTTTTTGATGTTTTTGATATTTTTGATGTTTTGATGTTTTTGATGTTTTCGATATTTTGATTTTTTGATGTTTTGTTGTTTTTCATGTTTTTATTTTATTTATGTTTATTATGATTTTGATGTTTTTAATGTTTTTATATTTATGATGTTTTTGTTGTTTTGTTTTTGTTGTTTTTAATGTTTTGATGTGTTTAATGTTTTTGATGTTTTGATGTTTTGATGTTTTTGAGGTTTTGATGTTTTTATGTTTTTTGATGTTTTTTTGATGTTTTTGATGTTTTTGATGTTTTTGATGTTTTGATGTTTTGATGTTTTGATGTTTTTTGATGTTTTGATGTTTTGATGTTTTGATGTTTTTGATGTTTTTGATGTTTTGTGATGTTTTTGATGTTTGATGTTTTTGATGTTTTTGATGTTTTCGATGTTTTTGATGTTTTGATCGTTTTTGATGTTTTTGATGTTTTTGATTGTTTTGATGTTTTTGATGTTTTGATGTTTTTGATGTTTTTGATTGTTTTGATGTTTTTTATTTTGATGTTATTGATGATTTTGATGTTTTGATGTTCCGTGATGTTTTTGTAGATTGTTTTTGATTGTTTTTGATTATTTTTGATGTTTTGATGTATTTCATGTTTTTTATTTATTATTTTGATGTTTTTGATGTTTTTTGATGTTTTTGATGTTTTGATGTTTTGATGTTTTGATGTTTTTGATGTTTTTGATGTTTTTGATTTTGATGTTTTTGATGTTTTTGATGTTTTGATGTTTTTGATGTTTTTGATGTTTTTGATGTTTTGATGTTTTTGATGTTTTTGAGGTTTTGATGTTTTTTTGATGTTTTTGATGTTTTGATGTTTTTGATGTTTTGCTTTTTTTGATATTTTTGAGGTTTTTGATGTTTTTGATGTTTTTGATGTTTTGATGTTTTGATGTTTTGATGTTTTTGATGTTTTGATGTTTTTGATGTTTTGATGTTTTTGATGCTTTTGATGTTTTGATGTTTGATGTTTTTGATGTTTTCGATATATTGATATTTTGATGTTTTGATGTTTTGTTGTTTTTGATGTTTTTTTATGTTATTTATGTTTATAATGTTTTGATGTTTTTAATGTTTTTTATACTTATGATGTTTTTGATATTTTGTTTTGTTGATTTCAATGTTTTTGATGTTTTTGATGTTTTAATGTTTTTGATGTTTTGTGTTTTGATGTTTTTGATGTTTTTTGATGTTTTCGATATTTTGATTTTTTTTTATGTTTTTTTTGTTTTTGATATTTTTATGTTATTTATATTTATTATGTTTTTGATGTTTTTAATGATTTTTATATATATGATGTTTTTTTGATGTGTTTGATGTTTTTGATGTTTTTGATGCTTTTGATGTTATTGATGTTTTTGATGTTTTAGATGTTTTTGTTTTTAATGTTTTTGATGTTTTTGATGTTTTTGATGTTTTTGATGTTTTTGATGTTTTTGATGTTTTTGATGTTTTTGATGTTTTTGATGTTTTTGATATTTTGATGTTTTTTGATGTTTTTGATGTTTTCGATATTTTGATTTTTTTTATGTTTTATTGTTTTTCATGTTTTTTTTTTTATTTATGTTTATTATGATTTTGATGTTTTTAATGTTTTTTATATTTATGATGTTTTGTTGTTTTTGTTTTGCTGTTTTAATGTTTTTGATGTATTTGATGTTTTGATGTTTTGATGTTTTTTTGATGTTTTTGATGTTTTGATGTTTTTTGATGTTTTGATGTTTTTGATGTTTTTGATGTTTTGATGTTTTGATGTTTTGATGTTTTTGATGTTTGATGTTTTTTGATGTTTTTGATGTTTTGATGTTTTTGATGTTTTTGATGTTTTGATGTTTTGATGTTTTTGATGTTTTTGATGTTTTGATGTGCTTTGATGTTTTTGATGTTTTTGATGTTTTTGATGTTTTTGATGTTTTTGATGTTTGATGTTTTGATGTTTTTGATGTTTTTGATGTTTTGATGTTTTGATGTTTTTGATGTTTTTTGATGTTTTTGATGTTTTGATGTTATTGATGATTTTAATGTTTTTGATGTGTGTGATGTTTTTGATGTTTAGGTGTTTTGATATTTTTTGATTATTTTGATGTTTTTGATGTATTTCATGTTTTTATATTTTTGATGTTTTTGATGTTTTGATGTATTTCATGTTTTTGATGTATTTGATGTATTTGATGTTTTGATGTTTTTGATGTTTTGATGTTTTGATGTTTTGATGTTTTTGATGTTTTGATGTTTTTGATGTTTTGATGTTTTGATGTTTTTGATGTTTTGCTGTTTTTGATATTTTTTGAAGTTTTTGATGTTTTTGATGTTTTTGATGATTTTGCTGTTTTTAATGTTTTGATGTTTTTGATGTTTTGATGTTTTGCTGTTTTTGATATTTTTGATGTTTTGATGTTTATGATGTTTTCGATATTTGATTTTTTTGATGTTTTGTTGTTTTTGATGTTTTTATGTTATTTATGTTTATTATGTTTTTGATGTTTTTTGATGTTTTGATGTTTTTGCTTTTTAATGTTTTTGATATTTTGAGGTTTTGATGTTTTGCTGTTTTGATATTTTTGATGTTTTTGATGTTTTTGATGTTTTTATATTTTATATTGCTTTGATGTTTTTTATTTCGTTTTGATGTTTTTTTATATTTTCACGTTTTGATGTTTTTATATTTCTACGTTTTGATGTTTTTTTAATTTCCACGTTTTGATGTTTCTATGTTTTTGATGTTTTTGATGTTTAGATGTTTTTGATGTTTTTGATGTTTTTTGATGTTTAGATGTTTTTGATGTTTTTGATTATTTTGATGTTTTTTGATGTATTTCATGTTTTTATGTTTTTGATTATTTTGATGTTTTTGATGTATTTCATGTTTTTATGTTTTGATGTTTTTGATGTTTTTGATGTTTTTGATGTATTTGTTGTTTTTGATGATTTTTGATGTTTTGATGTTTCTTGATGTTTTTGATGTTTTGATGTTTTTGATGTTTTTGATGTTTTTGATGTTTTGATGTTTCTTTTGATGTTTTGATGTTTTTGATTGCTTTTGATGTTTTTATGTTTTTGATGTTTTTTGATGTTTTTGATGTTTTTGATGTTTTGATGTTTTTGATGTGCTTTGATGTTTTGATTGCCCTTTGATGTTTTGATGTTTTGCTCTTTTTGTATCTTTGAAGTTTTTGATGTTTTGATGTTTTTGATGTCTTCATTGCTGTCTTTAATGTTTTTGACATGTTTTTGATGCTTTGATGTTTTTCATTTTTGATATTTTGATGTTTTTGATGTTTGTGATGTTTTCGATATTTTGATTTTTTGATGTTTTGTTGTTTTGATGTTTTTATGTTATTTATGTTTATTATGTTTTTTGATGTTTTTGATGTTTTCTTGTTTTAATGTTTTTGTTTTTTGAGGTGTCCTTGATGTTTTGCTGTTTTTGATATTTTGATGTTTTTGATGTTTTTACTGTTTTTGACGTTTTTTTTATATTTTACGTTTTGATGTTTTTTATATTTCACGTTTTGATGTATGTTTTTGATGTTTTTGATGTTATTGATGTTTCTGATGTTTTTCATGTTTTTGATGTTTTTGATGTTTTTGATGTTTTTAATGTTTTTCTGTTTTTAAAGTTTTTCTGTTTTTGTTTTTTAATGTTTTAGATGTTCTTTGGATGTTTTGATGTTTTGGATGTTTTTGATGTTTGATGGTTTCGATGTTTTCGATATTTTTGATTTTTTTGGTGTTTTTTGATGTTTTTGATGTTTTTAATGTTTTTTATATTTATGATGTTTTTGATGTTTTTGGATATTTCAATGTCCTTTTGATGTTTTTGATGTTTTTGATGTTTTCGATATTTTGATTTTTTTGATTTTTTGATGTTTTGTTGTTTTTGATGTTTTTATGTTATTTATGTTTATTATGTTTTTGATGTTTTTGATGTTTTGCTGTTTTTAATGTTTTTGATGATTTTGAGGTTTTGATGTTTTTGTTTTTGATATTTTTGATGCTTTTGATGTTTTGATGTTTTTATATTTCTACGTTTTGATGTTTTTATATTTTTACCGTTTTGATGTTTTCTATGTTTTTGATCTGTTTTTATATTTCACGTTTTGATGTATGTTTTTGATGTTTTTGATGTGTATTGATGTTTTGAGTTTTTCATGTTTTTGATGTTTTTGATGTTTTTGATGTTTTTACTGTTTCTTCTGTTTTTAATGTTTTTTTTTTCTGTTTTTAATGTTTTTAGATGTCTTTGATGTTTTTGATGTTTTGGATGTTTTTGATGTTTGATGGTTTCGATAAGCTGAATTTCGATTTTTTTTTTTGGTGTTTTGATGTTTTGTTGTTTTTGATGTTTTTGTTGTTATTTATCTTTATTATGTTTTTTGAAGTTTTTAATGTTTTTTATATTTAAGGATGTTTTTAATGTTTTTGATATTTTTAATGTTTTGATGTTTTCGATATTTTGATTTTTTTGATTTTTTTTGTTTTTGATGTTTTTTTTTATTGTTTATTATGTTTTTGATGTTTTTGATGTTTTTAATGTTTTTTATATTTATGATGTTTTTGTTTTGCTGTTTTTAATGTTTTTGATGTGTGTGATGTTTTTGATGTTTTTGATGCTTTTGATGTTTTTGATGTGTTTGATGTTTTTGATGTTTTGATGTTTTGATGTTTTTTTGATGATTTTATATTTCTATCGTTTGCTAGTTTTTATATTTCATACGTTTTGATTGTTTCTATGTTTCTTTGATGTTTTGATGTTTGATGTTTTGTTTGATTTTTTGATTATTTGATGTTTTTCTGATGTATTTCATGTTTTTATGTTTTTTGATGTTTTTGATGTATTTGATGTTTTGATGTTTTTGATGTTTTTGATGTTTTGATGTTTTGATGTTATTGATGTTTTTGATGTTTTTGATGTTTTGATGTTTTGTTGTTTTTGATGTTTCCTGGTCTTTTTTGATGTTTTCGATATTTTGATTTTTTTGATTTTTTTGATGTTTTTTTTTTTGATGTTTTATGTTATTTATGTTTATTTTGATTTTTTTATGTTTTGTTTTTTTCATGTTTTTCATTTTTTATTTTTATGTTTATTATGATTTTGATGTTTAATGTTTTTTTTTATATTTATGATGTTTTTGTTGCTTTTGTTTTGTTGCTTTTTAATGTTTTGGCTGTTTTTAGATGTTTTTGATTGTTTTGATGTTTTGATCTTTTTTGCTTTTATTTTACTTTATTTTCTTATCTTTTTTTTTTTTTTTATTTTTTTTTTTTTGATGCCTTTTGATCTTTGATCTTTTTGACGTTTGATGTTTTGATGTTTCTTGATGTTTTGATGTTTTGATGTCTTTGATGTTTCGATGTTTTTGATAAGCCTTTGATGTTTTTGATGTTTGATGTTTTGATGTTTTTGATGTTTTTGATGTTTTTTCATGTTTTTGATGTTTTTGATGTTTTGATGTTTTTGATGTTTTGATGTTTTTGATGTTATTGATGATTTTGATGTTTTTGATGTGTGTGATGTTTTTGATGTTTTTATATTTCAATGTTTTGATGTTTTTTTATATTTCACGTTTTGATGTTTCATGTTTTGATGTTTAGATGTTTTGATGTTTTTGATGTTTTTTGATTATTTTGATAGTTTTTGATGTATTTTATGTTTTTATGTTTTTGATGTTTTGATGTTTTGATGTTTTGATGTATTTGATGTTTTGATGTTTTGATGTTTTGATGTTTTTGATGTTTTTGATGTTTTTGATGTTTTTGATGTTTTTGATGTTTCCTTTGATGTTTTTGATGTTTTTGATATTTGCTGTTTTTGATATTTTTGAAGTTTTGATGTTTTGATGTTTTGATGTTTCGTTGTTTTTAATGTTTTGATGTTTTTGATGTTTTGATGTTTTGTTGTTTTTGATAGTTTTGATGTTTTTGATGTTTATGATGTTTGAGATATTTTGATTTTTTGATGTTTTGTTAGGTTTTGATGTTTTTATGTTATTTATGTTTATTATGCTTTTGATGCTTTTATATTTCAACGTTTTGATGTTTTCTATGTTTTTGATGTTTTTGATGTTATTGATGTTTTTAGATGTTTTTGATGTTTTTTTGATATTTTTGATGTTTTGACTGTTTTTCTCTGCGTTTTTAATGTTTTTCTGTTTTTCTGTTTTAATAATTTTGATGTCTCTTGATGTTTTTGATGTTTTGATGTTTTTGATATTTGATGTACTTGATGTTTTCGATATTTTGATTTTTGGTACTTTTTGATGTTTTTGATGTTTTTAATGTTTTTTATATTTATGATGTTTTGATGTTTTGATATACTTAATGTTTTTGATGTTATTGATGTTTTTGATGTTTTTTTGATGCTTTCGATATTTTGATTTTTTTGATGTTTTGTTCTGTTTTGATGTTCTCTTATGTTTTCATTTATACGATCTTTATGTTCTTGGATGTTTTTGATGTTTTGATAAGTTTGCTGTTTTTAATTGCTTCTGATGCCTTTGAGGTTCTTGATGTTCTTTGCTGCTTTCGATACCTTTGATTGTTTTTGATGCTCTTTTATATTTCTACGTTTGATGTTTCTTTTCTTATATTTCCTGACGTTT
>JAECWR010000290.1:0-39683 GCA_018150935.1 Drosophila pruinosa
TTAAGATCGCCTGTTAGCGAACAGACGCATGTAAACAGTTCTGCTCCTTCATCATCCGAAAATCATGATAATCCCAAGGAATAAAAATCAACTAAAGACATGTTCAACTGTAACTTGGAAATAATTACTTTATCGTGAAAAGCATCGCTGTACAGTGCGTTGGTGCCGGCCGATTGCGCATTGCGCTCCGCTGTCATTTGTGCACACATATATACGTGCGAACAGCGATCGGCCGGCTTAACATCTGCATCTTGGTACGATCTAATTACAGGCGAAAATCACGCTTCCACGTCGGATAACGCACATCTGTGGTCACGATCTAAGTACAGGCGAAATCACGCTTCCACGTCGGATAACATCTGCATCTTGGTCGATCGACCAGGCGAAATCCACCTTCCACGTCGGATAACATCTGCATCTTGGTCAATCCTAGAAGGCCCGGAGCAATCCACGCTTCAAGTCGGACATACAGTACCATTGTAATATAGTGACCAAACCCATGTATCTTTGCCGCTACCTATATTACTATAAGGCAATTTAAACAGAAATAAGGAACAACAGTGATTATCTTCTCGCATCGCTATCCCCGCTACATCTGGACGTAGGGTATGGTGCAAGAGAGCCAGTGCAACGAACGTCCGCTGAGAAACGACGGCGCAGCTTACACCAAACCAGCAAATACTGCATAAGAACAAGGCTTCAAATCAATGATCGCTTAATACAGTTCCCAACTATCGGAGTAAAATATATTAAATTGGATTTTAACAAAATGTTAAACTCATAATCAAATGAATTCCATATTTAGGTTAGCACATTTTGTAAAATCTGCCAATACTACTGCGAAGCATGTGACCGCTTATAATATACCTTATACTCCTCTACATACCGCATAGATACAGCATCTTCAAGCATTCATCAACTACTTCTGCGGGCCCAACGAAAGCGTAAGTGGATATGGTAAAATGTTAATACCAAAAATCACTGAGTGAGTACAAGTCGTGAGCAGAGTCAAGTAAATTATGTATATATATTGTGGCGAATCGTTTGTGAGGCAGACTGTACGCATAAAGTCAGGAATATAAATTTATTTTTATTATCTGAGAGCTATAATAATGAAATCGCGTTAGCATCACTTGATCCGACTCTGATATCCTTTCTCCAATCATTTGCATTTAGTATATAATCGTAATTATATGAGTAAATAGCGAAGTCGCGTCTGCCGCTAGAAAATTAGATTATAATGTTGTCATATAAAATTAATTAAAATGAAATAAAGCTTTGATTAAGGGTAACCGCAAACCTATACACCCGTGTTACCAAGGTCGGGAGGGTAAAAGAAAGAAGCAACATCCAGCATGCTGCCTAATGATTCGTGCGAAGTCCGCTTTCAATTAACATTCCAGTGGACCTGCCCAATACACCTATGATTTGATCCATCATATTAAATTACAGACAGTGCCCACTGACCAACTCGCTTTAAAGACAAGGGTATAGGAAAGAGGAAAGAACCCGACAATCCATTTGAAGCATAGCATAGAGCGACGCTAGAAGTGCACGACCCCGATTTCGAATATGCTTTGCCGTTTCGCTGTCCCTTCTTGTAGAGGCGGTCAGCGACTCAGTGTCCACATTACACTGGAAGAAAGTGGCTCCCATATAACAGCTTACACCAACCATAAAAAATATGGCACCCTTATGAGGGACACAAACATCTCTTGAGCCACCTCACGTTACATAGAAAAAGAAATGGCGCTTAAACGTGGAGCGACTACCATCCACGTTCCCGATACGATATTGCTCAATATTCCCATCCATTAATTTTCAATTTTTCATCTTACTCAAACATCTTTAAATCTTTAAGTTTTGTGAGGTGATATTATTGTATTCGATTGAAATATTTAGTTTTCTGGAATAGCAACTGCAATTCAGTACTTACGGATTCATTGACCTAAGCAAATGTTCATTCGTAAATAATATTCAAGTCCGGAACTAGTCCAGTTATTTAGAAATTTCATTATGAATCCGTAGGAAGTGTTTTGGAATTTCGTTTTAGGAAGTACGTTGTAATTCCAATTATTACGGATTAGTCGACCGGAACGAACCAGATCATAGAGTACATTTCATGATGTAATTTTGAGAATAACGGTTGTTAGATCACAGAGAACACGAGCCAGGACATGCAAGTTATCGGAGCAACTTCGATACTTGACCAGCACGTGGAAACTTTCTAAAGCAACTATCCGTCGTAGTAGATTAGAGTCAAGCAACTATCTGCCAAATTAAATCAATATAATTCAAATTGTATGACACGCAGTCTAATGAAAGCGACAGACCACCACAATCAATGTTAGATAACATCGAGAGAAAACTTTAAGTATTAATCATCATGGCAGCTCGTCATAGCGATGAAGGTTGCCTAGCTGCAACGGACAAGACACATTTTGTAATATCTGTCATCAGCCTATGAACGCTAGTGATAGTATGCCAGTTCGCCATGCGATCCAAGTTTCATTCGAGCTGTATTATAAGCTACTTGCGAGGAGCCAATCTTTGTCCTATTTGCGAACAACCTTGCACAGCACAACCAGTGACAGTCCCTAGCAATAATTTGGAAGCGGAAATGTTAGTTACAGGACAAGCGAATACCTCAGTCGCACAAGTGCAAACGCAACAAGTTTACGAACTCAACGCACAACCCAAGTTAGAAGGCCCAACAAGAATGGAACTGCAGGTCAGACTAGAGGAGTAGCAACTAGAGCTCAAACCCGTAACCAACAAGCACAACCTAATACTAGCAGCACAAGCATTGATCGTTCATGTCAAGACAACTCTAGAAGACATAATGTTGAAGATATTAGTAGTATGGTACGAGCCGCCATGCAATCTCAACAGCAGCAGCTAATGCAAGAATTAACAGCTATGGTACAGACTCAATTGTCACACCTTCATTTAGATAATCGAGCCAGATCTTCTACGGAAGCCAGGACAACGAATATCTTAGATCAGCAATCGAGTGCTAACCATAGAAATTCAAATAATGTACAGTCGAATTTAGGTGTATTATCAGACGATAATCTTCATAATCATTCTAGAAATTTTAATCCGGTTCAGCCAGAAAAAGTCCCAAATATAATTCAAGTTGGCGAATTAAGTTTGAAGGAGCCAAAGATGGTCTTCAAGCAGACGAATTCCTGTACAGAGTTCGCGCTCTAGCCCAACAGAATTTAAATGGAGACTACCAACTTTTATGTGACCACCTACACTTATTCTTTGGAGGAAAGGCCAATGAATGGTATTGGAAGTTTCATCGTTCCTATCAACGTTTTACTTGGAACGAATTTTGTAGAGAGTTTAGCGAAAAGTTCAAGGATGTAGATTCTGATATGGATATCTGGGAGTCAATTAACAACCGACACCAAAACGACAAAGAACCTTTCGAAGAGTTCCAATTTCAGATTGAGAGACTTGTTTCTCGGTTGAAAACTAGTATATCAGAAGAATCTTTAGTACATCTCCTCATTCGTCACTCCAAACCCTCACTTCGTTATGAATTGATGCATTTAAATATTCGTAGTCTATCACGGTTAAGAAGAGATACGCACTCACGAGCAGTTCTGTAAACAAGTAAAATTGCATGTGAGGAAAAACAGTTTCTCTCAACGTCCATTCGTATCTCAAATCGAGCAAAGCGACAGCGTTGCCGAGCAGGAAGAAGAAGTATCCGCAATTCAGCGCAAGGAACTGAAATGTTGGAACTGCGAAAAGCTAGGTCATCGATTCGAGAATTGTTTAGAAGAGCGTCGCATCTTTTGCTACGGATGCGGTGCAAAAGATACCTACAAACCTAATTGTAAAACGTGTAACCCTCCGGAAAACCACCTGAGGGATGCGTCTGCAAGAACCCCTCGGTCGCACCCAAAATATTAAAAAATGAACAGGGTACCCAGACGGATACTTTCGTAGATTTAAGTTTAGATATAAAAGATAACCAGAATTATAAAAACTCACCAGCTAGCGTTAATATGAAACAGCCCTATCATGTAAAGAGCCGCTCAATATGCTTCAGTTAAACAGCGTATCTTTGGTGACGTGAATAGCTGCATAATGAAGAAAAGAATACGACGTTCAACTTCGAGAATGCGTAAATTCTGGAAAGGAGTCCGAAAACATCGTAGAAAACTTGTTTCAGCTATTGTCTTAAATAATGATAACCGATTGTATACCGAAATTGTTATTGAGGATAAGAGTTATATGGCGTTGTTAGATTCTGGAGCCACAATAAGTTGTATCGGAGGATCAGCTGCGAAAGACTTTGCAGACAATCCGAAACTACGAAAATGTTCAGGACGTATTCGAACAGCGAATAATTCTGAATGTTCGGTAGAAGGCAGAATTATAGTTGATATTACCTATCGTAATAACACTAGTCCGATTGAATTTTATCTCATTCCAGCACTAGCCAAGATATTTACTTAGGTATTGATTTTGGAAAGAGTTTGGTTTGCTAAATAATGTATTGAGTATGGACAAAACGATTTCAGAACTTGACGTAGGTCAGGAAGACGAAACAGTTGAAGTCCGATAAAGCATAATCTCTCAGAAGCTCAGCAAGTGAGACTCGACGCAGTCGTTCATAAACTCCCATCATATGAAAAGGAAGGTTTAGGACGTACTCACTTAATAGAGCATAGTATCGACTTTGGCCAGGCTAAGCCGATTAAGCAGCGTCATTGGCCTGTATCTCCTGCCAAGGAAAAGGAAATGTTTGCAGAAATAGAAAACATGCTTGCCCTCGATGTCATTGAAGAATCAATAAGTCCATGGAGCAGCAATTGTGTTCTCGTTAAAAGAGAGAAGTTGCGTTTATGTTTAGATTCGAGAGGTGAATAAGGTAACTCTTAAAGATGCCTATCCACTACCTCATGTAGATGGCATCCTTAGCTAGATTACCACCAGCTCGTTTCATTACCGGTCTAGATATGAAACATGCTTTTTAGCAAATTCCATTAGAAGAAAAATCCCGACAATGTACTGCGTTCACAATTCCAAATCGACCATTGTATCAGTACAAAGTTATGCCGTTCGGCTTATGCAATGCTGCACAGTCGTTATGCAGACTTATGGATAGAGTTATTCCAGCCTACTTACGAACACGAGTATTTGTTTATTTAGATGATCTGTTAGTTTTATCAGACGACTTCGAGTCACATATGAAACTGTTAGAAGAAATCGCTATCCACCTCAGAAAAGCCAATCTAACTATAAATATTGCCAAGTCAAAGTTCTGTATGCGAGAAATCAAATACTTAGGATTTATTATTGGAGACGGACAGTTAAAAGTTGATCCTGGTAAAGTTACAGCAATACGAGAATTCCCAATTCCGAGTACTGTCAAGCAGCTCAGGAGATTCTTAGGACTTGCGGGTTGGTACAGACGATTCGTGGATAATTATGCAACAATAACCTTTCCGTTGACGGAATTGTTAAAGAAAAACAAGTCGCTAAACTGGAGTCAGAGGCAGACGATGCATTCAAGTTGCTAAAGTCCAAGCTGACTTCGGCACCAATTCTGCGTACGCCTGATTTTTCTAAGCCGTTTGTCTTGTTATGTGATGCCAGTCTTCACGGACTCGGATGCGTCCTAGCTCAAGAAGACGAGAATGGGATAGAATTGCCGATCGCATTTATGTCGCAAAAAGCTTACAAAGCGCAGCGAATTATTCAGTTAGTGAACTTGAATGTCTAGCCGTGATTAAAGGCATTAAGTTCCGCGCCTATATTGAAGGGCAGGAATTTATCGTGGTAACTGATCATGCTGCATTACAGTGGATTATGAATCAGAAAGATCTATCCGGACGTTTGGCCAGATGGTCAATTCAATTGCAAGGTTTCTCATTCAGTATCAAGCATAGAAGCGGTTCGAAAAACATCGTCGCTGACGCACTATCTCGTAGAGATGAAATTGACATCAGCGAACTCAATGATTTAGGCCCTATAATTGATTTACTTTCGAAGAATTCGATAATGAGGAGTATCTAGAACTGATCAATCAAGTTCGTAATAATCAATCTAGACTTCCCGACTTGAGGATAATAGATAATTTCGTATATAAGCGTACCGAACCATCGACAGGTGATGAAATCCAAGAGAGGGATTCCTGGAAATTATGGGTTCGGTAAACTTGAGAATGACCGTCTTAGATCGAGCCCACAATCCTCCAGATTCTAGTCATCTAGGTACTGGCAGGATGGTAGAAAAGTTAAAGCGTTATTTATTCTGGCCAGGCATGGTAACTCAAATTAGAAGATACGTTAAAGATTGTGAGGTATGCAAGTCCACAAAAAGTCCTAACACAATTCTCAGACCGCCAATGGGTAAACCCATAACTTCAGAGCGTCCATTCCAGAAATTATATATGGATCTTCTTGGCCCATATCCAAGATCAAAGAAGGGAAACATCGGTTTGTTGAGTATAGTCGATCACGCGACAAAATTTCATTTCTTGCATCCTTTAAAGAAATTCAATGCTTATAGGATTTCTGATTTTCTAGAAAACCATGTATTTTATACATTCGGGGTACCCGAAGCTATCTTGACGGACAATGGTTCGCAATTTAAATCTGGATATTTCAAAGCATTTCTAACTCGGTTTGGTATTTCACACATATGCACGGCTGTCTATTCGCCTCAAGCTAACGCAAGCGAGCGATTGAACCGTTCCGTTCTAGCAGCAATTCGAGCATATATAGGAAACGATCATACATGTTGGGATAGACATTTAAATGAAATAAGTGCTTCTTTAAGAGCCAATTTACACAGTAGCACAGGATTCTCTCCGTACTATCTATGTTTTGGTCAAAACATGTTACTAAATGGTCAAGACTACGAACTGCTTAGGAAACTCAATCTCGTTTCTGACGATACAGCTCTGAAAGCAGATGATTTATTACAGATAGCGCGTCGCCAAGCTAAAAATAATATCGCTAAATCGCACGCAGTTAACGCTAAAAGATATAACTTACGCAGTCGCTCAGTGCAACTTAAAGTTGGAGACACAGTACACGCAAGAAGTTTCGCGCAAAGCAATGCTAGTAAGAAGTTCAGCAGCAAATTAGCAAATGTCTTTAATAGAGCAAAGGTCATTAGAAAAATTAGCCCAACGTATTATGAATTAGCAAACGAAAATAAATCGTTAGGCGTATATCATCTGAAAGATATTCAAGTTTAATTACGTTTCATTACTACGGTCCATTTTTCAGATATTAGCTTCTCGAGATGAGACTCTCTTAGTAATATCTGCGCTGTAGTGTCCCGTTTATATTCATATTTACTTAAATAAATCTGGTCACCTTCTTATGCGAAAGCAAGAGTAAAATTCCCATACGCTCAAGCAACGGCATCACGCTCACTTGCTATGACTTAGGATTCTTACTCCCACGCTCATCCGCTAAGCGGCCGCCAAAGAGCGAGAACAAAAGGCAATCAGCAATTGTCACGCCATAGCACCGTTACTTACATCTTCCAGTTGTCTATTGGAAGTGATTTTGGCACGTAGGCAGATTTTGCTGAACCTCTCGTGGATTACTCAAGATCGCCTGTTAGCGAACAGACGCATGTAAAGCAATTCTGCTCAGCTACATCGAAAATATTAAAATCGCGTGGCGAGGAATAAAAATCAACTAAAGACACTAGTTTCCAACCCCTTCAACTTGGAAATAATTACTTTATCGTGAAAAGCATCGCTGTACAGTGCGTTGGTGCCGGCCGAGTTGCGCATTGCGCTTCCCGCGCTGTCATTTATTACACATATATACGTGCGAACAGCGATCGGCCGGCTTAACATCTGCATCTTGGTACGATCTAAGTACAGGCGAAATCACGCTTCCACGTCGGATAACATCTGCATCTTGGTCGTTTTAATAAAGGAAATCACGCTTCAGTCGGATAACATCTGCATCTTGGTCCGATCTAAGTACAGGCGAAATCACGCTTCCAGTCGGTAACATCATCTTTGAATCTAGTACAGGCAAAATCACGCTTCCAAGTCGGACATATAATTGTTGCAATATATAAGTACGGCCCAAAACCTTATTATCGCTGCCGCTACCTATGTGCTATAAGGCAATTTAAGCAAATCAAGGAACAACAGTACGATTGTCTTCTCCGCATCGCTATCCCCCGCTACATCAGACGTAGGGTATAGTGCAAGAGAGCCAGTGCGAGCGAACGTCCGCTGAGAGCGACACGGCGCGGCCACACCTGAAGCCAGCAAATACTGCATAAGAACAAGGCTAAATCAGTAGTCAACCTAATGGTTATAAGTATCGAGTAAAATATATTAAATTGGATTTTATAAAATGTTAAACTTTCACTAATCCAAATGAATTCCATATTTAGGTTAGCACATTTTGTAAATCTGTAAATGCTACTACACACAGAAGCAGCAAACCGCTCATAATATACATACATACCTCTCTACATACATATAGATACAGCATCTTCAAGCATTCATCAGCTACTTCTGCGGGCCCAACGAAAGCATCGATGGATATGGTAAAATGTTAATATAAAAATCACATGAGTGAGTACAAGTCGTGGAGCGATCAAGTAAATTATGTATATATATTGTGGCGAATCGTTTCTGTGAGGCAGACGCATAAAGTCAGGAATATAAATTTATTTTGTTATCTGAGAGCTATAATAATGAAATCGCGTTAGCGTCATGAGTCGATATGATCATGTTTTCTCCAATCATTTGCATTTGTATATAATCGTAATTATGAGTAAATAAGCGAAGTCGCGGTCTGCCGCTGAAAATTAGATTGTAATGTTGTCATATAAAATTAATTAAAATGAAATAAACTTTGATTAAGGGGTAACCGCAAACCTATACACCCGTGTTACCAAGGTCGGGAGGGTAAAGAAAGGAAGCAACATCCAGCATGCTGCCTAATATTGATTTAATTGCAGAAGTCCGCTTTCGTTAACATTTCAGTGGGACCTGCCCAATACACTATAGTTTGATCCATCATAGTAAATTACAGACAGTGCACTTATTCTTTCTTTAAAAGACAAGGTATAGGAAGAAGAGGAAAGAACCCACGACAATCCGACGAGCATAGCATAGAGCGACGCTAGAAGTGCACGACCCCGATTTCGAATATACTTTGCCGTTTCGCTGTCCCTTCTTGTAGGTGGTCAGCGACTCGAACGTACATTACACTGGAAGAAAGTGGCTCCCGACGTAGAGCACGACCAGCTTACATTACATAAAAGATGTGGCACCCTTATGAGGGACACAAACATCTCTTGAGCCACCCGTACGTTACAAATGTTCGTTTTTGGCACACACAGTGGTAATCATCATCTTAATGATTTCTGAAAATTTGGTTACAATCGGGCAAAAAACACAGAAGTTATTAACGAATTACTTTTATAAGGTGCAATCGGAGGCAGCTGCACCTTTACAGCTAGCCGTTCCTACTTTTTCTTTTTCATTTGATCGTGTTTATTATGCTTCTCTAAATGTTGTATCAATTTCATAGGCTTGCCATTTAGGGTAACTATATTGATATTATGTTTTTAGGCCATGGATTTAAAAAAATCATGACCGTTTGCGTTTGTCCGAATGTGCGATACAGGCAGAAGGAGGCGTCTGCGACCCCATAAACTATATACATTCTTGATCAGCATCAACAGCCGAGTCGATATAGCCCTGTCTGTGTGTCCATCTGTCTGTATGAACATCGAGATCTCAGAGACTATAAAAGCTAGAGCTACGAAATTTGGAGACAACATGTCAAAATTCGGTAGGCAGCTGAAGTTTATTTTAGATGTTGTCCACGCCTCCTTCCGCCTCCGTAATTCGAAAAAACGATTTCCAAGCATCATGTTAAAGCTAGAATGTTCGGTTTTGGCACACACAGTGGTAATCATCATCTTAATGATCTCTGAAAATTTGGTTACAATCGGGCAAAAAACACAGAAGTTATTAACGAATTACTTTTATAAGGTGCAATCGGAGGCAGCTGCAACTGTACAGCTAGCCGTTCCTACTTTTTCTTTTTCATTTGATCGTGTTTATTATGCTTCTCTAAATGTTGTATCAATTTCATAGTCTTGTCATTTAGGGTAACTATATTGATATTATGTTTTTAGGCCATGGATTTAAAAAAATCATGACCGTTTGCGTTTGTCCGAATGTGCGATACAGGCAGAAGGAGGCGTCTGCGACCCCATAAGCTATATACATTCTTGATCAGCATCAACAGCCGAGTCGATATAGCCCTGTCTGTGTGTCCATCTGTCTGTATGAACATCGAGATCTCAGAGACTATAAAAGCTAGAGCTACGAAATTTGGAGACAACATGTCAAAATTCGGTAGGCAGCTGAAGTTTATTTTAGATGTTGTCCACGCCTCCTTCCGCCTCCGTAAATCAAAAAAACGATTTCCAAGCATCATGTTAAAGCTAGAATGTTCGTTTTGGCACACACAGTGGTAATCATCATCTTAATGATCTCTGGAAATTTGGTTACAATCGGGCAAAAACACAGAAGTTATTAACGAATTACTTTTATAAGGTGCAATCGGAGGCAGCTGCACCTGTACAGCTAGCCGTTCCTACTTTTTTCTTTTTCATTTGATCGTGTTTATTATGCTTCTCTAAATGTTGTATCAATTTCATAGGCTTGCCATTTAGGGTAACTATATTGATATTATGTTTTTAGGCCATGGATTTAAAAAAATCATGACCGTTTGCGTTTGTCCGAATGTGCGATACAGGCAGAAGGAGGCGTCTGCGACCCCATAAACTATATACATTCTTGATCAGCATCAACAGCCGAGTCGA
Source organism: Drosophila pruinosa (assembly GCA_018150935.1). Classification (NCBI taxonomy): domain Eukaryota; kingdom Metazoa; phylum Arthropoda; class Insecta; order Diptera; family Drosophilidae; genus Drosophila; species Drosophila pruinosa. Next base: position 10,852 of record JAECWR010000290.1, read on the forward strand.
TATAGCCCTGTCTGTGTGTCCATCTGTCTGTATGAACATCGAGATCTCAGAGACTATAAAAGCTAGAGCTACGAAATTTGGAGACAACATGTCAAAATTCGGTAGGCAGCTGAAGTTTATTTTAGATGTTGTCCACGCCTCCTTCCGCCTCCGTACATCGAAAAAACGATTTCCAAGCATCATGTTAAAGCTAGAATGTTCGGTTTTGGCACACACAGTGGTAATCATCATCTTAATGATCTCTGAAAATTTGGTTACAATCGGGCAAAAAACACAGAAGTTATTAACGAATTACTTTTATAAGGTGCAATCGGAGGCAGCTGCACCTGTACAGCTAGCCGTTCCTACTTTTTCTTTTTCATTTGATCGTGTTTATTATGCTTCTCTAAATGTTGTATCAATTTCATAGTCTTGTCATTTAGGGTAACTATATTGATATTATGTTTTTAGGCCATGGATTTAAAAAAAATCATGACCGTTTGCGTTTGTCCGAATGTGCGATACAGGCAGAAGGAGGCGTATGCGACCCCATAAACTATATACATTCTTGATCAGCATCAACAGCCGAGTCGATATAGCCCTGTCTGTGTGTCCATCTGTCTGTATGAACATCGAGATCTCAGAGACTATAAAAGCTAGAGCTACGAAATTTGGAGACAACATGTCAAAATTCGGTAGGCAGCTGAAGTTTATTTTAGATGTTGTTTATTATGCTTCCGCCTCCGTAAATCGAAAAACGATTTCCTAGCATCATGTTAGAAGCTAGATTGATATTATGTTTTTAGGCCATGGATTGGTAAAAATCATGAACATTTGCGTTAATGATTTCCGAAAATTTGCGTTACAGGCAGAAGGAGGCGTATGCGACCCCAAAACTTTATACATTCTTGCAGCATCAACAGCCGAGTCGATATAGCCCTATCTGTGTGTCCATCTCTTGTATGAAGATCGAGATCTCGGAGGCTATAGCTAAGCTACGAAATTTGGAGACAACTAGTCAAAATTCCTAGGCTGAATTTTCTTTTTCATTTGATCGTGTTTATTATGCTTCTCTAAATGTTGTATCAATTTCATAGGCTTGCCATTTAGGGTAACTATATTGATATTATGTTTTTAGGCCATGGATTTAAAAAAAATCATGAACATTTGCGTTTGTCCGAATGTGCGATACAGGCAGAAGGAGGCGTCTGCGACCCCATAAACTATATAAATTCTTGATCAGCATCAACAGCCGAGTCGATATAGCCCTGTCTGTGTGTCCATCTGTCTGTATGAACATCGAGATCTCAGAGACTATAAAAGCTAGAGCTACGAAATTTGGAGACAACATGTCAAAATTCGGTAGGCAGCTGAAGTTTATTTTTGATGTTGTCCACGCCTCCTCCCGCCTCCGTACATCGCAAAAAACGATTTCCAAACATCATGTTAAAGCTAGAATGTTCATTTTTGGCACACACAATGGTAATCATCATCTTAATGATTACCGAAAATTTGGTTACAATCGGGCAAAAAACACAGAAGTTATTAACGAATTACTTTTATAAGGTGCAATCGGAGGCAGCTGCACCTGTACAGCTAGCCGTTCCTACTTTTTCTTTTTCATTTGATCGTGTTTATTATGCTTCTCTAAATGTTGTATCAATTTCATAGGCTTACCATTTAGGGTAACTATATTGATATTATGTTTTTAGGCCATGGATTTAAAAAAAAATCATGACCGTTTGCGTTTGTCCGAATGTGCGATACAGGCAGAAGGAGGCGTCTGCGACCCCATAAACTATATACATTCTTGATCAGCATCAACAGCCAAGTCGATATAGCCCTGTCTGTGTGTCCATCTGTCTGTATGAACATCGAGATCTCAGAGACTATAAAAGCTAGAGCTACGAAATTTGGAGACAACATGTCAAAATTCGGTAGGCAGCTGAAGTTTATTTTATTTTAGATGTGTTTATTATGCTTCTCTAAATGTTGTATCAATTTCATAGGCTTGCCATTTAGGGTAACTATATTGATATTATGTCATGGTTGATTTAAAAAAATCATGAACATTTGCGTTGAAAAAATCATGAACATCAGCTGAAGTTTATTTTAGATGTTGTCCACGCCTCCTCCCGCCTCCGTAATTCGAAAAAAACGATTTCCAAGCATCATGTTAAAGCTAGAATGTTCGGCATTTTGCTTCACTACAGTGGTAATCATCATTTTAATGATCCTTGAAAATTTGGTTACAATCGGGCAAAAAACACAGAAGTTATTAACGAATTACTTTTATAAGGTGAAATCGGAGGCAGCTGCAACTGTACAGCTAGCCGTTCCTACTTTTTCTTTTTCATTTGATCGTGTTTATTATGCTTCTCTAAATGTTGTATCAATTTCATAGTCTTGTCATTTAGGGTAACTATATTGATATTGTAGGAGTAGAATTAGGTCTTTTCGTTTTAAATCAAAACACTCTGGTTCATTCCATTTTTATATATATGAAGTATTATAAATGTTTATTAAATCAACTTATCAAAACATAACAAATTAAATTATAGTTTTATCAAGTCATATTCTTTTGACTAATTGTTTCTGTTCTTTCAATTTACTTTTCACTTATTGCTGCGATCACACGCGTCTGGTCTTCACTTAAGTTTCAACTTCTACTCCCCTTTGTTCCAATTCGCTCACTAGCTTGTTAACTTTTCTGATTCACGCTCATCTAGTTCGTTCGCTTTTAATTCTATGTTAATTCATTTCCTTACAGCTATGTTAATTCTTAATTCTACATTCGGCCATCCTACATTCATAATCGTCCCGCATTATGGACACCACTCTTTCATATACTCTGCCACAGTATTTGTCTTATTAGGACCCTCCTCTTCTCCAACTTTCTCTACCGCATACCTGCCATGCCTTAGCTTTCTTACGATCTTGTACGGACCTAAGTACTTCTTTTTAAGCTTTAATCCTGGGCCAAACTGCGTTCTTTTGATAGCAACCAAATCATTAATTTCATACTCTTTCTCGTTTTTTTATTCTTATCAAATGCCTTACGATTCTCTGTCTGAATACTTGCTATATTTTCTTTAGCCACTCACGGATCTCGTCCTTCTCTTCCTGTAACTCATTTAGCATGTCTTCATTTAACATATCTTTGAGTTGTTTGTCATACTTTGCCCTCATTTCCAAACCTGTTAAACTTCTAAAAGGCGATATCTTCGGGCTTCTGGGAGGTGATGAATTAATAAACTGCTGAACTCTACCTACACTCTTCTTGCGCTTCTTCTTTTTGCGTTCCTTCTCTTCGCCCTTCTTGGTCATTGTTCTTGCCCTTCTTCTTCTTTCCTCGATTATCCTCCGGATCACAAGCATCACCCTCGTCATTATTGGGCTTTAATGAGTTCTCCTTCTTGAACTTGTTACCAATCTTGGTTTTGGCCTTCTTGCGCACCACAGGCGTGCCGTCCTCCTGGTCATCAACTGCCTCTGCGGACAGTTTATCTTTCTCCTTGTCCTCTTTTTGCAAATGTGCTAAGTCTATCTGGTGTAAAGCTTCCTGAAATCTACTTCTTCCAAGCCTAAAGTAATTGCGTCTGCATGGATACCATCATCAACTAGCCCTGACAATTTATTATTTTTGCGACAAAAAGTTGCTCCGTTTTTTACCAATCGTGACGTCCACAAACTCAAAAACATCGTTGCCAATAACACCACTATAGAGAGTATCAATATCTCGCACTACATGAAAACATATTCTTATTGGAATACGATCCAACTGTGTGTCAATTTCAAACGATCCTAAAGTGTAAATCTTCGAGTTCCCTATACCAACGAGCTCTTTAACATCTGGATTCAACCTGACAGGATAGGCTTTCTTATATAAATTCTCGCTTATGGTACAGATATCACTGCCTGTATCTATAACAGCTGATATTGCCTGTTTACCAATTTGAACGTCTTTGAACACTCTATTAAACATCGCCTGTGTCAACTGCTGTATGTTAGCCTTCGCTTTCCTATCAGAATTCTCCACTTTGGTATACGTAGCATCGCATTGATTTGCCTTATGTCCTGGCTTATGACATTTAAAGCAAACTGGTTCTTTTTTGCAATCTCTAGCTAAATGATCTTTGTCTCCGCATTTAAAGCATCTAAACTCTTTTTTTCACTACCTGAAGTTTCTGCTTTCTCTTGTTTTGGTTTTGGTTTATGTTCCACACTTACAGATATCTTTGAATAAACATTCAATTGCTCTTTCAATTCTTTCAAATCAGTTGATTGATATAGTACCATCTTGTTCTGTTTCGGAATCCTGAATACCCTCGATAATGTACTCAATAATGCTCTCTTCATCTAGATTAGATTTTTTAGCAATACCTTTCATTGTATAATAGTATTCTATTAATGATTCATTCGCCTTTTTCTTTCTGTTCTCTAGCTGTTTATGTATCTGCTTGGCTGTCAATTTCACGGTAAACTCCTCTGATAAAGCCTCTTTAAGTGTTGCCCAATTTGTAAGACCATCTTGGCTATTTACAAACAACTTAGCTGCTCCCTTTAATAATTGTCGCCCATATATAAACTTCTGCAACTCGTTCCATTGTACAGTAACAGCTATATTTTCAAAGTCTGTCAGCCAATCGGTGACATTGCTCTGGTTACTGCCGTCAAAATCTGCTAAGGAATCTTGAATATCTTTCAGTGTGAACGACATTGTGTTTATTTTAACTGGCGCTACTCTATCCTCTAAATTATCAGATATAGAATCTTTGTACACTGATTCGTTGAGTCTATCTATTCCAAAATGAGTCAGCAAGCGATTCTGTAACTGCTGCTTTAGTCCTTGGGTTGATAATCCTAACTCTCTAAGCTTAATTTTTAACCCTTCTACTGTTAATTGTGTGATCTCTTCTTGCAGCATTTCTTTTACACTTAACTTAAAAATGTTGTTTTAAACCTAGTTATTTACAAAAGAATTAAAATTTACCTTAATGTGTAAATAAAAATAATGTGTAAATAAAAATCAATATCAATAACCTACAAATGATTTAAAATATGCAAACTCTCAATTTAGTATACTTATGTGACTGCGTATTATCGAAGTCTCCTCTATCAACTCTTCGTCTCTCGTCTGCGTGGCAATTACGTCTCTGTTGTTGCGTGCACTCGTCGCACACAATTCCAGCGTTGTATACACACACAGCTAGTGTGTATCGCCTCTGCTTCGTATATTTTCTTTATCCGTTGTGCGCAGCTGCACACTTTCCGCCTCTGCTTTGTTCTTCGTCTTTAACAAACTCTGCGTCGCCAAATTTCTAGTCCAGTTTCTGCAGCGTAATTACGTCGTTGCAATAAACGAATTCGCCCTGATGTTTCGCTCCCGAAACTTCGTCTCGATTCGCCGTCTCTGATGCGCTGACCTTTCTCTCTTTAGCAATTCTGCAGCGTAATTACGTCGTTGCAATAAGCGAATTCGACCTGATGTTTCGCTCCCGAAACTTCGTCTTCATTCGCTGTCTCTGATGCGTTGACTTTTCTCTCTTTAGCAATTCTAAGCGTTCTCTCTCGCTTATCGTTGCTATCCTCTGACTCTGCTGTTGAACCGCTACTTTCGTGTGATCTCGGTCGCTCTCATCTATGCCATTTTCTAATGCGTAATTTCGTCAGTACGCATAATTTGTCATCAAATGTCACTGTTGATTTCTAATATTACATTGCCACACAATTTGATGATTGTGTTCAATGAATTTACACAACTTTCATATAAAATGGATCCTGGACGAGCCTCCAATTATTGTAGGAGTAGAATTAGGTCTTTCGTTTTTAAATCCAAAACACTCTGGTTCATTCCATTTTTATATATATGAAGTATTATAAATGTTTATTAAATCAACTTATCAAAACATAACAAATTAAATTATAGTTTTATCAAGTCATATTCTTTTGACTAATTGTTTCTGTTCTTTCAATTTACTTTTCACTTATTGCTGCGATCACACGCGTCTGTCTTCACTTAAGTTTCAACTTCTACTCCCTTTGTTCCAATTCGCTCACTAGCTTGTTAACTTTTCTGATTCACGCTCATCTAGTTCGTTCGCTTTTAATTCTATGTTAATTCATTTCCCTTACAGCTATGTTAATTCTTAATTCCTACAATATTATGTTTTTAGGCCATGGATTTAAAAAAAATCATGACCGTTTGCGTTTGTCCGAATGTGCGATACAGGCAGAAGGAGGCGTATGCGACCCCATAAGCTATATACATTCTTGATCAGCATCAACAGCCGAGTCGATATAGCCCTGTCTGTGTGTCCATCTGTCTGTATGAACATCGAGATCTCAGAGACTATAAAAGCTAGAGCTACGAAATTTGGAGACAACATGTCAAAATTCGGTAGGCAGCTGAAGTTTATTTTAGATGTGTTTATTATGCTTCTCTAAATGTTGTATCAATTTCATAGGCTTGCCATTTAGGGTAACTATATTGATATTATGTTTTTAGGCCATGGATTTAAAAAAAATCATGAACATTTGCGTTTGTCCGAATGTGCGATACAGGCAGAAGGAGGCGTATGCGACCCCATAAACTATATACATTCTTGATCAGCATCAACAGCCGAGTCGATATAGCCCTGTCTGTGTGTCCATCTGTCTGTATGAACATCGAGATCTCAGAGACTATAAAAGCTAGAGCTACGAAATTTGGAGACAACATGTCAAAATTCGGTAGGCAGCTGAAGTTTATTTTAGATGTGTTTATTATGCTTCTCTAAATGTTGTATCAATTTCATAGGCTTGCCATTTAGGGTAACTATATTGATATTATGTTTTTAGGCCATGGATTTAAAAAAAATCATGAACATTTGCGTTTGTCCGAATGTGCGATACAGGCAGAAGGAGGCGTATGCGACCCCATAAACTATATAAATTCTTGATCAGCATCAACAGCCGAGTCGATATAGCCCTGTCTGTGTGTCCATCTGTCTGTATGAACATCGAGATCTCAGAGACTATAAAAGCTAGAGCTACGAAATTTGGAGACAACATGTCAAAATTCGGTAGGCAGTTGAAGTTTATTTTTGATGTTGTCCACGCCTCCTCCCGCCTCCGTACATCGAAAAAAACGATTTCCAAACATCATGTTAAAGCTAGAATGTTCATTTTTGGCACACACAATGGTAATCATCATCTTAATGATTACCGAAAATTTGGTTACAATCGGGCAAAAACACAGAAGTTATTAACGAATTACTTTTATAAGGTGCAATCGGAGGCAGCTGCACCTGTACAGCTAGCCGTTCCTACTTTTTCTTTTTCATTTGATCGTGTTTATTATGCTTCTCTAAATGTTGTATCAATTTCATAGGCTTACCATTTAGGGTAACTATATTGATATTATGTTTTTAGGCCATGGATTTAAAAAAAATCACTGACCGTTTGCGTTTGTCCGAATGTGCGATACAGGCAGAAGGAGGCGTCTGCGACCCCATAAACTATATACATTCTTGATCAGCATCAACAGCCAAGTCGATATAGCCCTGTCTGTGTGTCCATCTGTCTGTATGAACATCGAGATCTCAGAGACTATAAAAGCTAGAGCTACGAAATTTGGAGACAACATGTCAAAATTCGGTAGGCAGCTGAAGTTTATTTTAGATGTGTTTATTATGCTTCTCTAAATGTTGTATCAATTTCATAGGCTTGCCATTTAGGGTAACTATATTGATATTATGTTTTTAGGCCATGGATTTAAAAAAAAATCATGAACATTTGCGTTTGTCCGAATGTGCGATACAGGCAGAAGGAGGCGTATGCGACCCCCATAAACTATATACATTCTTGATCAGCATCAACAGCCGAGTCGATATAGCCCTGTCTGTGTGTCCATCTGTCTGTATGAACATCGAGATCTCAGAGACTATAAAAGCTAGAGCTACGAAATTTGGAGACAACATGTCAAAATTCGGTAGGCAGCTGAAGTTTATTTTAGATGTGTTTATTATGCTTCTCTAAATGTTGTATCAATTTCATAGGCTTGCCATTTAGGGTAACTATATTGATATTATGTTTTTAGGCCATGGATTTAAAAAAAATCATGAACATTTGCGTTTGTCCGAATGTGCGATACAGGCAGAAGGAGGCGTATGCGACCCCATAAACTATATACATTCTTGATCAGCATCAACAGCCGAGTCGATATAGCCCTGTCTGTGTGTCCATCTGTCTGTATGAACATCGAGATCTCAGAGACTATAAAAGCTAGAGCTACGAAATTTGGAGACAACATGTCAAAATTCGGTAGGCAGCTGAAGTTTATTTTAGATGTTGTCCACGCCTCCTCCCGCCTCCGTACATCGAAAAAAACGATTTCCAAACATCATGTTAAAGCTAGAATGTTCATTTTTGGCACACAGAATGGTAATCATCATCTTAATGATTTCCGAAAATTTGGTTACAATCGGGCAAAAAACACAGAAGTTATTAACGAATTACTTTTATAAGGTGCAATCGGAGGCAGCTGCACCTGTACAGCTAGCCGTTCCTACTTTTTCTTTTTCATTTGATCGTGTTTATTATGCTTCTCTAAATGTTGTATCAATTTCATAGGCTTGCCATTTAGGGTAACTATATTGATATTATGTTTTTAGGTAATGGATTTAAAAAAAATCTTGACCGTTTGCGTTTGTCCGAATGTGCGATACAGGCAGAAGGAGGCGTCTGCGACCCCATAAACTATATACATTCTTGATCAGCATCAACAGCCGAGTCGATATAGCCCTGTCTGTGTGTCCATCTGTCTGTATGAACATCGAGATCTCAGAGACTATAAAAGCTAGAGCTACGAAATTTGGAGACAACATGTCAAATTCGGTAGGCAGCTGAATTTTATTTTAGATGTTGTCCACGCCTCCTTCCGCCTCCGTAATTCGAAAAACGATTTCCAAGCATCATGTTAAAGCTAGAATGTTCAGTTTTCGCACACACAGTGGTAATCATCATTTTAATGATCCTTGAAAATTTGGCTACAATCGGGCAAAAACACAGAAGTTATTAACGAATTACTTTTATAAGGTGAAATCGGAGGCAGCTGCAACTGTACAGCTAGCCGTTCCTACTTTTTCTTTTTCATTTGATCGTGTTTATTATGCTTCTCTAAATGTTGTATCAATTTCATAGTCTTGTCATTTAGGGTAACTATATTGATATTATGTTTTTAGGCCATGGATTTAAAAAAATCATGACCGTTTGTGTTTGTCCGAATGTGCGATACAGGCAGAAGGAGGCGTCTGCGACCCCATAAACTATATACATTCTTGATCAGCATCAACAGCCGAGTCGATATAGTCCTGTCTGTGTGTCCATCTGTCTGTATGAACATCGAGATCTCAGAGACTATAAAAGCTAGAGCTACGAAATTTGGAGACAACATGTCAAAATTCGGTAGGCAGCTGAAGTTTATTTTAGATGTGTTTATTATGCTTCTCTAAATGGTTTATAACAATTTCTAGGCTTGCCATTTAGGGTAAGCTATATTGATATTATGTTTTTAGCAACATGGATTTAAAAAAAAATCATGAACATTTGCGTTTGTCCGAATGTGCGATACAGGCAGAAGGAGGCGTATGCGACCCCTTAAACTATATACATTCTTGATCAGCATCAACAGCCGAGTCGATATAGCCCTGTCTGTGTGTCCATCTGTCTGTATGAACATCGAGATCTCAGAGACTATAAAAGCTAGAGCTACGAAATTTGGAGACAACATGTCAAAATTCGGTAGGCAGCTGAGGTTATTATTTGATGTGTTTATTATGCTTCTCTAAATGTTGTATCAATTTCATAGGCTTGCCATTTAGGGTAACTATATTGATATTATGTTTTTAGGCCATGGATTTAAAAAAAATCATGACCGTTTGCGTTTGTCCGAATGTGCGATACAGGCAGAAGGAGGCGTCTGCGACCCCATAAACTATATACATTCTTGATCAGCATCAACAGCCGAGTCGATATAGCCCTGTCTGTGTGTCCATCTGTCTGTATGAACATCGAGATCTCGCTACGAAATTTGGAGACAACATGTCAAAATTCGGTAGGCAGCTGAAGTTTATTTTAGATGTTGTCCACGCCTCCTTCCGCCTCCGTAAATCGAAAAAAACGATTTCCATGCATCATGTTAAAGCTAGAATGTTCATTTTTGGCACACACAATGGTAATCAGCATCTTAATGATCCCTGAAAATTTGGTTACAATCGGGCAAAAAACACAGAAGTTATTAACGAATTACTTTTATAAGGTGCAATCGGAGGCAGCTGCACCTGTACAGCTAGCCGTTCCTACTTTTTCTTTTTCATTTGATCGTGTTTATTATGCTTCTCTAAATGTTGTATCAATTTCATAGGCTTGCCATTTAGGGTAACTATATTGATATTATGTTTTTAGGTAATGAATTTAAAAAAAATCTTGACCGTTTGCGTTTGTCCAAATGTGCGATACAGGCAGAAGGAGGCGTCTGCGACCCCATAAACTATATACATTCTTGATCAGCATCAACAGCCGAGTCGATATAGCCCTGTCTGTGTGTCCATCTGTCTGTATGAACATCGAGATCTCAGAGACTATAAAAGCTAGAGCTACGAAATTTGGAGACAACATGTCAAAATTCGGTAGGCAGCTGAAGTTTATTTTAGATGTGTTTATTATGCTTCTCTAAATGTTGTATCAATTTCATAGGCTTGCCATTTAGGGTAACTATATTGATATTATGTTTTTAGGCCATGGATGTTAAAAAAAAATCATGAACATTTGCGTTTGTCCGAATGTGCGATGCAGGCAGAAGGAGTCGTATGCGACCCCATAAACTATTTTCCATTCTTGATCAGCATCAACAGCCGAGTCGATATACCCTGTCTGTGTGTCCATCTGTCTGTATGAACATCGAGATCTCAGAGACTATAAAAGCTAGAGCTACGAAATTTGGAGACAACATGTCAAAATTCGGTAGGCAGCTGAAGTTTTATTTTAGATGTGTTTATTATGCTTCTCTAAATGTTGTATCAATTTCATAGGCTTGCCATTTAGGGTAACTATATTGATATTATGTTTTTAGGCCATGGATTTAAAAAAATCATGAACATTTGCGTTTGTCCGAATGTGCGATACAGGCAGAAGGAGGCGTCTGCGACCCCATAAACTATATACATTCTTGATCAGCATCAACAGCCGAGTCGATATAGCCCTGTCTGTGTGTCCATCTGTCTGTATGAACATCGAGATCTCAGAGACTATAAAAGCTAGAGCTACGAAATTTGGAGACAACATGTCAAATTCGGTGGGCAGCTGAATTTTATTTTAGATGTTGTCCACGCCTCCTTCCGCCTCCGTAATTCGAAAAAACGATTTCCAAGCATCATGTTAAAGCTAGAATGTTCAGTTTTCGCACACACAGTGGTAATCATCATTTTAATGATCCTTGAAAATTTGGCTACAATCGGGCAAAAAACACAGAAGTTATTAACGAATTACTTTTATAAGGTGAAATCGGAGGCAGCTGCAACTGTACAGCTAGCCGTTCCTACTTTTTCTTTTTCATTTGATCGTGTTTATTATGCTTCTCTAAATGTTGTATCAATTTCATAGTCTTGTCATTTAGGGTAACTATATTGATATTGTGTTTTTAGGCCATGGATTTAAAAAAAATCATGACCGTTTGCGTTTGTCCGAATGTGCGATACAGGCAGAAGGAGGCGTCTGCGACACCATAAACTATATACATTCTTGATCAGCATCAACAGCCGAGTCGATATAGCCCTGTCTGTGTGTCCATCTGTCTGTATGAACATCGAGATCTCAGAGACTATAAAAGCTAGAGCTACGAAATTTGGAGACAACATGTCAAAATTCGGTAGGCAGCTGAAGTTTATTTTAGATGTGTTTATTATGCTTCTCTAAAGTGTAAATGTTGTATCAATTTCATAGGCTTGCCATTTAGGGTACTATATTGATATTATGTTTTTTAGGCCATGGATTTAAAAAAATCATGAACATTTGCGTTTGTCCGAATGTGCGATACAGGCAGAAGGAGGCGTATGCGACCCCATAAACTATATACATTCTTGATCAGCATCAACAGCCGAGTCGATATAGCCCTGTCTGTGTGTCCATCTGTCTGTATGAACATCGAGATCTCAGAGACTATAAAAGCTAGAGCTACGAAATTTGGAGACAACATGTCAAAATTCGGTAGGCAGCTGAAGTTTATTTTAGATGTTGTCCACGCCTCCTTCCGCCTCCGTAAATCGAAAAAAACGATTTCCAAGCATCATGTTAAAGCTAGAATGTTCAGTTTTCGCACACACAGTGGTAATCATCATTTTAATGATCCCTGAAAATTTGGTTACAATCGGGCAAAAAACACAGAAGTTATTAACGAATTACTTTTATAAGGTGCAATCGGAGGCAGCTGCACCTGTACAGCTAGCCGTTCCTACTTTTTCTTTTTCATTTGATCGTGTTTATTATGCTTCTCTAAATGTTGTATCAATTTCATAGGCTTGCCATTTAGGGTAACTATATTGATATTATGTTTTTAGGTAATGGATTTAAAAAAAATCTTGACCGTTTGCGTTTGTCCGAATGTGCGATACAGGCAGAAAGAGGCGTCTGCGACCCCATAAACTATATACATTCTTGATCAGCATCAACAGCCGAGTCGATATAGCCCTGTCTGTGTGTCCATCTGTCTGTATGAACATCGAGATCTCAGAGACTATAAAAGCTAGAGCTACGAAATTTGGGGACAACATGTCAAAATTCGGTAGGCAGCTGAATTTTATTTTAGATGTTGTCCACGCCTCCTTCCGCCTCCGTAATTCGAAAAAAACGATTTCCAAGCATCATGTTAAAGCTAGAATGTTCAGTTTTCGCACACACAGTGGTAATCATCATTTTAATGATCCTTGAAAATTTGGCTACAATCGGGCAAAAAACACAGAAGTTATTAACGAATTACTTTTATAAGGTGAAATCGGAGGCAGCTGCAACTGTACAGCTAGCCGTTCCTACTTTTTCTTTTTCATTTGATCGTGTTTATTATGCTTCTCTAAATGTTGTATCAATTTCATAGTCTTGTTATTTAGGGTAACTATATTGATATTATGTTTTTAGGCCATGGATTTAAAAAAAATCATGACCGTTTGTGTTTGTCCGAATGTGCGATACAGGCAGAAGGAGGCGTCTGCGACCCCATAAACTATATACATTCTTGATCAGCATCAACAGCCGAGTCGATATAGCCCTGTCTGTGTGTCCATCTGTCTGTATGAACATCGAGATCTCAGAGACTATAAAAGCTAGAGCTACGAAATTTGGAGACAACATGTCAAAATTCGGTAGGCAGCTGAAGTTTATTTTAGATGTGTTTATTATGCTTCTCTAAATGTTGTATCAATTTCATAGGCTTGCCATTTAGGGTAACTATATTGATATTATGTTTTTAGGCCATGGATTTAAAAAAAATCATGAACATTTGCGTTTGTCCGAATGTGCGATACAGGCAGAAGGAGGCGTATGCGACCCCATAAACTATATACATTCTTGATCAGCATCAACAGCCGAGTCGATATAGCCCTGACTGTGTGTCCATCTATCTGTATGAACATCGAGATCTCAGAGACTATAAAAGCTAGAGCTACGAAATTTGGAGACAACATGTCAAAATTCGGTAGGCAGCTGAAGTTTATTTTAGATGTTGTCCACGCCTCCTTCCGCCTCCGTAAATCGAAAAAAACGATTTCCAAGCATCATGTTAAAGCTAGAATGTTCAGTTTTCGCACACAGTGGTAATCATCATTTTAATGATCCCTGAAAATTTGGTTACAATCGGGCAAAAAACACAGAAGTTATTAACGAATTACTTTTATAAGGTGCAATCGGAGGCAGCTGCACCTGTACAGCTAGCCGTTCCTACTTTTTCTTTTTCATTTGATCGTGTTTATTATGCTTCTCTAAATGTTGTATCAATTTCATAGGCTTGACATTTAGGGTAACTATATTGATATTATGTTTTTAGGTCATGGATTTAAAAAAATCTTGATCGTTTGCGTTTGTCCGAATGTGCGATACAGGCAGAAGGGAGGCGTCTGCGACCCCATAAACTATATACATTCTTGATCAGCATCAACAGCCGAGTCGATATAGCCCTGTCTGTGTGTCCATCTGTCTGTATGAACATCGAGATCTCAGAGACTATAAAAGCTAGAGCTACGAAATTTGGAGACAACATGTCAAAATTCGGTAGGCAGCTGAAGTTTATTTTAGATGCTGTCCACGCCTCCTTCCGCCTCCGTAAATCGAAAAAAACGATTTCCAAGCATCATGTTAAAGCTAGAATGTTCAGTTTTCGCACACACAGTGGTAATCATCATTTTAATGATCCCTGAAAATTTGGTTACAATCGGGCAAAAAACACAGAAGTTATTAACGAATTACTTTTATAAGGTGAAATCGGAGGCAGCTGCACCTGTACAGCTAGCCGTTCCTACTTTTTCTTTTTCATTTGATCGTGTTTATTATGCTTCTCTAAATGTTGTATCAATTTCATAGTCTTGTCATTTAGGGTAACTATATTGATATTATGTTTTTAGGCCATGGATTTAAAAAAATCATGACCGTTTGCGTTTGTCCGAATGTGCGATACAGGCAGAAGGAGGCGTCTGCGACCCCATAAACTATATACATTCTTGATCAGCATCAACAGCCGAGTCGATATAGCCCTGTCTGTGTGTCCATCTGTCTGTATGAACATCGAGATCTCAGAGACTATAAAAGCTAGAGCTACGAAATTTGGAGACAACATGTCAAAATTCGGTAGGCAGCTGAAGTTTATTTTAGATGTTGTCCAGCCTCCTTCCGCCTCCGTAAATCGTAGAAACGATTTCCAAGCATCCATGTTAGGAAGCTAGATTGATATTATGTTTTCGCACACACAATGGTAAAAAATCATGAACATTTGCGTAATGTGCGATACAGGCAAAGAGGCTAGGACCCCATAAACTAGTTACATTCTTGGGCAGATCAACAGCCGAAGTTATTAACGAATTACTGTGTGTCCATCTGTCTGTATGAACATCGAGATGGCAGACTATAAACCTGTAGAGCTACGAAATTTGGGCCTACATTTTTCGGGTTTTTTTCATTTGATCGTGTTTATTATGCTTCTCTAAATGTTGTATCAATTTCATAGTCTTGTCATTTAGGGTAACTATATTGATATTATGTTTTTAGGCCATGGATTTAAAAAAAATCATGACCGTTTGCGTTTGTCCGAATGTGCGATACAGGCAGAAGGAGGCGTCTGCGACCCCATAAACTATATACATTCTTGATCAGCATCAACAGCCGAGTCGATATAGCCCTGTCTGTGTGTCCATCTGTCTGTATGAACATCGAGGTCTCAGAGACTATAAAAGCTAGAGCTACGAAATTTGGAGACAACATGTCAATATTCGGTAGGCAGCTGAAGTTTATTTTAAATGTTGTCCACGCCTCCTTCCGCCTCCGTAAATCGAAAAAACGATTTCCAAGCATCATGTTAAAGCTAGAATGTTCATTTTTGACACACACAATGGTAATCACCATCTTAATGATCCCTGAAAATTTGGTTACAATCGGGCCAAAAAACACAGAAGTTATTAACGAATTACTTTTATAAGGTGAAATCGGAGGCAGCTGCACCTGTACAGCTAGCCGTTCCTACTTTTTCTTTTTCATTTGATCGTGTTTATTATGCTTCTCTAAATGTTGTATCAATTTCATAGTCTTGTCATTTAGGGTAACTATATTGATATTATGTTTTTAGGCCATGGATTTAAAAAAAATCATGACCGTTTGCGTTTGTCCGAATGTGCGATACAGGCAGAAGGAGGCGTCTGCGACCCCATAAACTATATACATTCTTGATCAGCATCAACAGCCGAGTCGATATAGCCCTGTCTGTGTGTCCATCTGTCTGTATGAACATCGAGATCTCAGAGACTATAAAAGCTAGAGCTACGAAATTTGGAGACAACATGTCAAAATTCGGTAGGCAGCTGAAGTTTATTTTAGATGCTGTCCACGCCTCCTTCCGCCTCCGTAAATCGAAAAAAACGATTTCCAAGCATCATGTTAAAGCTAGAATGTTCAGTTTTTCGCACACACAATGGTAATCATCATTTTAATGATCCCTGAAAATTTGGTTACAATCGGGCAAAAAACACAGAAGTTATTAACGAATTACTTTTATAAGGTGAAATCGGAGGCAGCTGCACCTGTACAGCTAGCCGTTCCTACTTTTTCTTTTTCATTTGATCGTGTTTATTATGCTTCTCTAAATGTTGTATCAATTTCATAGTCTTGTCATTTAGGGTAACTATATTGATATTATGTTTTTAGGCCATGGATTTAAAAAAATCATGACCGTTTGCGTTTGTCCGAATGTGCGATACAGGCAGAAGGAGGCGTCTGCGACCCCATAAACTATATACATTCTTGATCAGCATCAACAGCCGAGTCGATATAGCCCTGTCTGTGTGTCCATCTGTCTGTATGAACATCGAGATCTCAGAGACTATAAAAAGCTAGAGCTACGAAATTTGGAGACAACATGTCAAAATTCGGTAGGCAGCTGAAGTTTATTTTAGAGTGTTTATTTGTTCCACGCCTCCTTCCGCCTCCGTAATATCGAAAATAACGATTTCCAAGCATCATGTTAAATGCTAGAATGTTCAGTTTACAGGCACAACAATGGTAATCACCATCTTAATGATCCCTGAAAATTTGGTTACAATCGGGCAAAAAACACAGAAGTTATTAACGAATTACTTTTTATAGAGGTCGAAATTTGGAGGCAGCATGCACCTGTAGCAGCTAGCCGTTCCTATTTTTTTTTCATTTGATCGTGTTTATTATGCTTCTCTAAATGTTGTATCAATTTCATAGTCTTGTCATTTAGGGTAACTATATTGATATTATGTTTTTAGGCCATGGATTTAAAAAAAATCATGACCGTTTGCGTTTGTCCGAATGTGCGATACAGGCAGAAGGAGGCGTCTGCGACCCCATAAACTATATACATTCTTGATCAGCATCAACAGCCGAGTCGATATAGCCCTGTCTGTGTGTCCATCTGTCTGTATGAACATCGAGAGGTCTCAGAGACTATAAAAGCTAGAGCTACGAAATTTGGAGACAACATGTCAAAATTCGGTAGGCAGCTGAAGTTTATTTTAGATGTTGTCCACGCCTCCTTCCGCCTCCGTAAATCGAAAAAAACGATTTCCAAGCATCATGTTAAAGCTAGAATGTTCATTTTTTTTTTTTTTTTTGGTAATCACCATCTTAATGATCCCTGAAAATTTGGTTACAATCGGGCAAAAAACACAGAAGTTATTAACGAATTACTTTTATAAGGTGAAATCGGAGGCAGCTGCACCTGTACAGCTAGCCGTTCCTACTTTTTCTTTTTCATTTGATCGTGTTTATTATGCTTCTCTAAATGTTGTATCAATTTCATAGTCTTGCCATTTAGGGTAACTATATTGATATTATGTTTTTAGGCCATGGATTTAAAAAAAATCATGACCGTTTGCGTTTGTCCGAATGTGCGATACAGGCAGAAGGAGGCGTCTGCGACCCCATAAACTATATACATTCTTGATCAGCATCAACAGCCGAGTCGATATAGCCCTGTCTGTGTGTCCATCTGTCTGTATGAACATCGAGATCTCAGAGACTATAAAAGCTAGAGCTACGAAATTTGGAGACAACATGTCAAAATTCGGTAGGCAGCTGAAGTTTATTTTAGATGTTGTCCACGCCTCCTTCCGCCTCCGTAAATCGAAAAAAAACGATTTCCAAGCATCATGTTAAAGCTAGAATGTTCATTTTTGACACACACAATGGTAATCACCATCTTAATGATCCCTGAAAATTTGGTTACAATCGGGCAAAAAACACAGAAGTTATTAACGAATTACTTTTATAAGGTGCAATCGGAGGCAGCTGCACCTGTACAGCTAGCCGTTCCTACTTTTTCTTTTTCATTTGATCGTGTTTATTATGCTTCTCTAAATGTTGTATCAATTTCATAGTCTTGTCATTTAGGGTAACTATATTGATATTATGTTTTTAGGCCATGGATTTAAAAAAAATCATGACCGTTTGCGTTTGTCCGAATGTGCGATACAGGCAGAAGGAGGCGTCTGCGACCCCATAAACTATATACATTCTTGATCAGCATCAACAGCCGAGTCGATATAGCCCTGTCTGTGTGTCCATCTGTCTGTATGAACATCGAGATCTCAGAGACTATAAAAGCTAGAGCTACGAAATTTGGAGACAACATGTCAAAATTCGGTAGGCAGCTGAAGTTTATTTTAGATGTTGTCCACGCCTCCTTCCGCCTCCGTAAATCGAAAAAAACGATTTCCAAGCATCATGTTAAAGCTTAGAATGTTCATTTTTTGCACACACAATGGTAATCATCATTTTAATGATCCCTGAAAATTTGGTTACAATCGGGCAAAAACACAGAAGTTATTAACGAATTACTTTTATAAGGTGAAATCGGAGGCAGCTGCACCTGTACAGCTAGCCGTTCCTACTTTTTCTTTTTCATTTGATCGTGTTTATTATGCTTCTCTAAATGTTGTATCAATTTCATAGTCTTGTCATTTAGGGTAACTATATTGATATTATGTTTTTAGGCCATGGATTTAAAAAAATCATGACCGTTTGCGTTTGTCCGAATGTGCGATACAGGCAGAAGGAGGCGTCTGCGACCCCATAAACTATATACATTCTTGATCAGCATCAACAGCCGAGTCGATATAGCCCTGTCTGTGTGTCCATCTGTCTGTATGAACATCGAGATCTCAGAGACTATAAAAGCTAGAGCTACGAAATTTGGAGACAACATGTCAAAATTCGGTAGGCAGCTGAAGTTTATTTTAGATGTTGTCCACGCCTCCTTCCGCCTCCGTAAATCGAAAAAACGATTTCCAAGCATCATGTTAAAGCTAGAATGTTCATTTTTGACACACACAATGGTAATCACCATCTTAATGATCCCTGAAAATTTGGTTACAATCGGGCAAAAAACACAGAAGTTATTAACGAATTACTTTTATAAGGTGAAATCGGAGGCAGCTGCACCTGTACAGCTAGCCGTTCCTACTTTTTCTTTTTCATTTGATCGTGTTTATTATGCTTCTCTAAATGTTGTATCAATTTCATAGTCTTGTCATTTAGGGTAACTATATTGATATTATGTTTTTAGGCCATGGATTTAAAAAAATCATGACCGTTTGCGTTTGTCCGAATGTGCGATACAGGCAGAAGGAGGCGTCTGCGACCCCATAAACTATATACATTCTTGATCAGCATCAACAGCCGAGTCGACATAGCCCTGTCTGTGTGTCCATCTGTCTGTATGAACATCGAGATCTCAGAGACTATAAAAGCTAGAGCTACGAAATTTGGAGACAACATGTCAAAATTCGGTAGGCAGCTGAAGTTTATTTTAGATGTTGTCCACGCCTCCTTCCGCGTCCGTAAATCGAAAAAAACGATTTCCAAGCATCATGTTAAAGCTAGAATGTTCATTTTTGACACACACAATGGTAATCACCATCTTAATGATCCCTGAAAATTTGGTTACAATCGGGCAAAAAACACAGAAGTTATTAACGAATTACTTTTATAAGGTGAAATCGGAGGCAGCTGCACCTGTACAGCTAGCCGTTCCTACTTTTTCTTTTTCATTTGATCGTGTTTATTATGCTTCTCTAAATGTTGTATCAATTTCATAGTCTTGTCATTTAGGGTAACTATATTGATATTATGTTTTTAGGCCATGGATTTAAAAAAATCATGACCGTTTGCGTTTGTCCGAATGTGCGATACAGGCAGAAGGAGGCGTCTGCGACCCCATAAACTATATACATTCTTGATCAGCATCAACAGCCGAGTCGATATAGCCCTGTCTGTGTGTCCATCTGTCTGTATGAACATCGAGATCTCAGAGACTATAAAAGCTAGAGCTACGAAATTTGGAGACAACATGTCAAAATTCGGTAGGCAGCTGAAGTTTATTTTAGATGTTGTCCACGCCTCCTTCCGCGTCCGTAAATCGAAAAAAACGATTTCCAAGCATCATGTTAAAGCTAGAATGTTCATTTTTGCACACACAATGGTAATCACCATCTTAATGATCGGTGACAATCGGGTTACAATCGGGCAAAAAACACAGAAGTTATTAACGAATTACTTTTATAAGGTGAAATCGGAGGCAGCTGCACCTGTACAGCTAGCCGTTCCTACTTTTTCTTTTTCATTTGATCGTGTTTATTATGCTTCTCTAAATGTTGTATCAATTTCATAGTCTTGTCATTTAGGGTAACTATATTGATATTATGTTTTTAGGCCATGGATTTAAAAAAAATCATGACCGTTTGCGTTTGTCCGAATTTGCGATACAGGCAGAAGGAGGCGTCTGCGACCCCATAAACTATATACATTCTTGATCAGCATCAACAGCCGAGTCGATATAGCCCTGTCTGTGTGTCCATCTGTCTGTATGAACATCGAGATCTCAGAGACTATAAAAGCTAGAGCTACGAAATTTGGAGACAACATGTCAAAATTCGGTAGGCAGCTGAAGTTTATTTTAGATGTTGTCCACGCCTCCTTCCGCCTCCGTAAATCGAAAAAAACGATTTCCAAGCATCATGTTAAAGCTAGAATGTTCATTTTTGGCACACACAATGGTAATCATCATCTTAATGATCCCTGAAAATTTGGTTACAATCGGGCAAAAAACACAGAAGTTATTAACGAATTACTTTTATAAGGTGAAATCGGAGGCAGCTGCACCTGTACAGCTAGCCGTTCCTACTTTTTTTTTTCATTTGATCGTGTTTATTATGCTTCTCTAAATGTTGTATCAATTTCATAGTCTTGTCATTTAGGGTAACTATATTGATATTATGTTTTTAGGCCATGGATTTAAAAAAATCATGACCGTTTGCGTTTGTCCGAATGTGCGATACAGGCAGAAGGAGGCGTCTGCGACCCCATAAACTATATACATTCTTGATCAGCATCAACAGCCGAGTCGATATAGCCCTGTCTGTGTGTCCATCTGTCTGTATGAACATCGAGATCTCAGAGACTATAAAAGCTAGAGCTACGAAATTTGGAGACAACATGTCAAAATTCGGTAGGCAGCTGAAGTTTATTTTAGATGTTGTCCACGCCTCCTTCCGCCTCCGTAAATCGAAAAAAACGATTTCCAAGCATCATGTTAAAGCTAGAATGTTCAGTTTTCGCACACACAGTGGTAATCATCATTTTAATGATCCCTGAAAATTTGGTTACAATCGGGCAAAAAACACAGAAGTTATTAACGAATTACTTTTATAAGGTGAAATCGGAGGCAGCTGCACCTGTACAGCTAGCCGTTCCTACTTTTTCTTTTTCATTTGATCGTGTTTATTATGCTTCTCTAAATGTTGTATCAATTTCATAGTCTTGTCATTTAGGGTAACTATATTGATATTATGTTTTTAGGCCATGGATTTAAAAAAAATCATGACCGTTTGCGTTTGTCCGAATGTGCGATACAGGCAGAAGGAGGCGTCTGCGACCCCATAAACTATATACATTCTTGATCAGCATCAACAGCCGAGTCGATATAGCCCTGTCTGTGTGTCCATCTGTCTGTATGAACATCGAGATCTCAGAGACTATAAAAGCTAGAGCTACGAAATTTGGAGACAACATGTCAAAATTCGGTAGGCAGCTGAAGTTTATTTTAGATGTTGTCCACGCCTCCTTCCGCCTCCGTAAATCGAAAAAAACGATTTCCAAGCATCATGTTAAAGCTAGAATGTTCAGTTTTCGCACACACAGTGGTAATCATCATTTTAATGATCCCTGAAAATTTGGTTACAATCGGGCAAAAAACACAGAAGTTATTAACGAATTACTTTTATAAGGTGAAATCGGAGGCAGCTGCACCTGTACAGCTAGCCGTTCCTACTTTTTCTTTTTCATTTGATCGTGTTTATTATGCTTCTCTAAATGTTGTATCAATTTCATAGTCTTGTCATTTAGGGTAACTATATTGATATTATGTTTTTAGGCCATGGATTTAAAAAAAATCATGACCGTTTGCGTTTGTCCGAATGTGCGATACAGGCAGAAGGAGGCGTCTGCGACCCCATAAACTATATACATTCTTGATCAGCATCAACAGCCGAGTCGATATAGCCCTGTCTGTGTGTCCATCTGTCTGTATGAACATCGAGGTCTCAGAGACTATAAAAGCTAGAGCTACGAAATTTGGAGACAACATGTCAAAATTCGGTAGGCAGCTGAAGTTTATTTTAGATGTTGTCCACGCCTCCTTCCGCCTCCGTAAATCGAAAAAAACGATTTCCAAGCATCATGTTAAAGCTAGAATGTTCATTTTTGACACACACAATGGTAATCACCATCTTAATGATCCCTGAAAATTTGGTTACAATCGGGCAAAAAACACAGAAGTTATTAACGAATTACTTTTATAAGGTGAAATCGGAGGCAGCTGCACCTGTACAGCTAGCCGTTCCTACTTTTTCTTTTTCATTTGATCGTGTTTATTATGCTTCTCTAAATGTTGTATCAATTTCATAGTCTTGTCATTTAGGGTAACTATATTGATATTATGTTTTTAGGCCATGGATTTAAAAAAATCATGACCGTTTGCGTTTGTCCGAATGTGCGATACAGGCAGAAGGAGGCGTCTGCGACCCCATAAACTATATACATTCTTGATCAGCATCAACAGCCGAGTCGATATAGCCCTGTCTGTGTGTCCATCTGTCTGTATGAACATCGAGATCTCAGAGACTATAAAAGCTAGAGCTACGAAATTTGGAGACAACATGTCAAAATTCGGTAGGCAGCTGAAGTTTATTTTAGATGTTGTCCACGCCTCCTTCCGCCTCCGTAAATCGAAAAAAACGATTTCCAAGCATCATGTTAAAGCTAGAATGTTCATTTTTGGCACACACAATGGTAATCATCATCTTAATGATCCCTGAAAATTTGGTTACAATCGGGCAAAAACACAGAAGTTATTAACGAATTACTTTTATAAGGTGAAATCGGAGGCAGCTGCACCTGTACAGCTAGCCGTTCCTACTTTTTCTTTTTCATTTGATCGTGTTTATTATGCTTCTCTAAATGTTGTATCAATTTCATAGTCTTGTCATTTAGGGTAACTATATTGATATTATGTTTTTAGGCCATGGATTTAAAAAAATCATGACCGATTGCGTTTGTCCGAATGTGCGATACAGGCAGAAGGAGGCGTCTGCGACCCCATAAACTATATACATTCTTGATCAGCATCAACAGCCGAGTCGATATAGCCCTGTCTGTGTGTCCATCTGTCTGTATGAACATCGAGATCTCGCTACGAAATTTGGAGACAACATGTCAAAATTCGGTAGGCAGCTGAAGTTTATTTTAGATGTTGTCCACGCCTCCTTCCGCCTCCGTAAATCGAAAAAAACGATTTCCAAGCATCATGTTAAAGCTAGAATGTTCATTTTTGACACACACAATGGTAATCACCATCTTAATGATCCCTGAAAATTTGGTTACAATCGGGCAAAAAACACAGAAGTTATTAACGAATTACTTTTATAAGGTGAAATCGGAGGCAGCTGCACCTGTACAGCTAGCCGTTCCTACTTTTTCTTTTTCATTTGATCGTGTTTATTATGCTTCTCTAAATGTTGTATCAATTTCATAGTCTTGTCATTTAGGGTAACTATATTGATATTATGTTTTTAGGCCATGGATTTAAAAAAAATCATGACCGTTTGCGTTTGTCCGAATGTGCGATACAGGCAGAAGGAGGCGTCTGCGACCCCATAAACTATATACATTCTTGATCAGCATCAACAGCCGAGTCGATATAGCCCTGTCTGTGTGTCCATCTGTCTGTATGAACATCGAGATCTCGCTACGAAATTTGGAGACAACATGTCAAAATTCGGTAGGCAGCTGAAGTTTATTTTAGATGTTGTCCACGCCTCCTTCCGCCTCCGTAAATCGAAAAAAACGATTTCCAAGCATCATGTTAAACCTAGAATATTCAGTTTTCGCACACACAATGGTAATCATCATTTTAATGATCTCTGACAAATTGGTTACAATCGGGCAAAAAACACAGAAGTTATTAACGAATTACTTTTATAAGGTGAAATCGGAGGCAGCTGCACCTGTACAGCTAGCCGTTCCTACTTTTTCTTTTTCATTTGATCGTGTTTATTATGCTTCTCTAAATGTTGTATCAATTTCATAGTCTTGTCATTTAGGGTAACTATATTGATATTATGTTTTTAGGCCATGGATTTAAAAAAAATCATGACCGTTTGCGTTTGTCCGAATGTGCGATACAGGCAGAAGGAGGCGTCTGCGACCCCATAAACTATATACATTCTTGATCAGCATCAACAGCCGAGTCGATATAGCCCTGTCTGTGTGTCCATCTGTCTGTATGAACATCGAGATCTCAGAGACTATAAAAGCTAGAGCTACGAAATTTGGAGACAACATGTCAAAATTCGGTAGGCAGCTGAAGTTTATTTTAGATGTTGTCCACGCCTCCTTCCGCCTCCGTAAATCGAAAAAAACGATTTCCAAGCATCATGTTAAAGCTAGAATGTTCATTTTTGGCACACACAATGGTAATCATCATCTTAATGATCCCTGAAAATTTGGTTACAATCGGGCTAAAAACACAGAAGTTATTAACGAATTACTTTTATAAGGTGAAATCGGAGGCAGCTGCACCTGTACAGCTAGCCGTTCCTACTTTTTCTTTTTCATTTGATCGTGTTTATTATGCTTCTCTAAATGTTGTATCAATTTCATAGTCTTGTCATTTAGGGTAACTATATTGATATTATGTTTTTAGGCCATGGATTTAAAAAAAATCATGACCGTTTGCGTTTGTCCGAATGTGCGATACAGGCAGAAGGAGGCGTCTGCGACCCCATAAACTATATACATTCTTGATCAGCATCAACAGCCGAGTCGATATAGCCCTGTCTGTGTGTCCATCTGTCTGTATGAACATCGAGATCTCAGAGACTATAAAAGCTAGAGCTACGAAATTTGGAGACAACATGTCAAAATTCGGTAGGCAGCTGAAGTTTATTTTAGATGTTGTCCACGCCTCCTTCCGCCTCCGTAAATCGAAAAAAACGATTTCCAAGCATCATGTTAAAGCTAGAATGTTCATTTTTGGCACACACAATGGTAATCACCATCTTAATGATCCCTGAAAATTTGGTTACAATCGGGCAAAAAACACAGAAGTTATTAACGAATTACTTTTATAAGGTGAAATCGGAGGCAGCTGCACCTGTACAGCTAGCCGTTCCTACTTTTTCTTTTTCATTTGATCGTGTTTATTATGCTTCTCTAAATGTTGTATCAATTTCATAGTCTTATCATTTAGGGTAACTATATTGATATTATGTTCTTAGGCCATGGATTTAAAAAAAATCATGACCGTTTGCGTTTGTCCGAATGTGCGATACAGGCAGAAGGAGGCGTCTGCGACCCCATAAACTATATACATTCTTGATCAGCATCAACAGCCGAGTCGATATAGCCCTGTCTGTGTGTCCATCTGTCTGTATGAACATCGAGATCTCAGAGACTATAAAAGCTAGAGCTACGAAATTTGGAGACAACATGTCAAAATTCGGTAGGCAGCTGAAGTTTATTTTAGATGTTGTCCACGCCTCCTTCCGCCTCCGTAAATCGAAAAAAACGATTTCCAAGCATCATGTTAAACCTAGGATATTCAGTTTTCGCACACACAATGGTAATCACCATCTTAATGATCCCTGAAAATTTGGTTACAATCGGGCAAAAAACACAGAAGTTATTAACGAATTACTTTTATAAGGTGAAATCGGAGGCAGCTGCACCTGTACAGCTAGCCGTTCCTACTTTTTCTTTTTCATTTGATCGTGTTTATTATGCTTCTCTAAATGTTGTATCAATTTCATAGTCTTGTCATTTAGGGTAACTATATTGATATTATGTTTTTAGGCCATGGATTTAAAAAAAATCATGACCGTTTGCGTTTGTCCGAATGTGCGATACAGGCAGAAGGAGGCGTCTGCGACCCCATAAACTATATACATTCTTGATCAGCATCAACAGCCGAGTCGATATAGCCCTGTCTGTGTGTCCATCTGTCTGTATGAACATCGAGATCTCAGAGACTATAAAAGCTAGAGCTACGAAATTTGGAGACAACATGTCAAAATTCGGTAGGCAGCTGAAGTTTATTTTAGATGTTGTCCACGCCTCCTTCCGCCTCCGTAAATCGAAAAAAACGATTTCCAAGCATCATGTTAAAGCTAGAATGTTCATTTTTGGCACACACAATGGTAATCACCATCTTAATGATCCCTGAAAATTTGGTTACAATCGGGCAAAAAACACAGAAGTTATTAACGAATTACTTTTATAAGGTGAAATCGGAGGCAGCTGCACCTGTACAGCTAGCCGTTCCTACTTTTTCTTTTTCATTTGATCGTGTTTATTATGCTTCTCTAAATGTTGTATCAATTTCATAGTCTTGTCATTTAGGGTAACTATATTGATATTATGTTTTTAGGCCATGGATTTAAAAAAAATCATGACCGTTTGCGTTTGTCCGAATGTGCGATACAGGCAGAAGGAGGCGTCTGCGACCCCATAAACTATATACATTCTTGATCAGCATCAACAGCCGAGTCGATATAGCCCTGTCTGTGTGTCCATCTGTCTGTATGAACATCGAGATCTCAGAGACTATAAAAGCTAGAGCTACGAAATTTGGAGACAACATGTCAAAATTCGGTAGGCAGCTGAAGTTTATTTTAGATGTTGTCCACGCCTCCTTCCGCCTCCGTAAATCGAAAAAACGATTTCCAAGCATCATGTTAAAGCTAGAATGTTCATTTTTGGCACACACAATGGTAATCACCATCTTAATGATCCCTGAAAATTTGGTTACAATCGGGCAAAAAACACAGAAGTTATTAACGAATTACTTTTATAAGGTGAAATCGGAGGCAGCTGCACCTGTACAGCTAGCCGTTCCTACTTTTTCTTTTTCATTTGATCGTGTTTATTATGCTTCTCTAAATGTTGTATCAATTTCATAGGCTTGTCATTTAGGGTAACTATATTGATATTATGTTTTTAGGCCATGGATTTAAAAAAATCATGACCGTTTGCGTTTGTCCGAATGTGCGATACAGGCAGAAGGAGGCGTCTGCGACCCCATAAACTATATACATTCTTGATCAGCATCAACAGCCGAGTCGATATAGCCCTGTCTGTGTGTCCATCTGTCTGTATGAACATCGAGATCTCAGAGACTATAAAGCTAGAGCTACGAAATTTGGAGACAACATGTCAAAATTCGGTAGGCAGCTGAAGTTTATTTTAGATGTTGTCCACGCCTCCTTCCGCCTCCGTAAATCGAAAAAAACGATTTCCAAGCATCATGTTAAAGCTAGAATGTTCATTTTTGGCACACACAATGGTAATCACCATCTTAATGATCCCTGAAAATTTGGTTACAATCGGGCAAAAACACAGAAGTTATTAACGAATTACTTTTATAAGGTGAATCGGAGGCAGCTGCACCTGTACAGCTAGCCGTTCCTACTTTTTCTTTTTCATTTGATCGTGTTTATTATGCTTCTCTAAATGTTGTATCAATTTCATAGTCTTGTCATTTAGGGTAACTATATTGATATTATGTTTTTAGGCCATGGATTTAAAAAAAATCATGACCGTTTGCGTTTGTCCGAATGTGCGATACAGGCAGAAGGAGGCGTCTGCGACCCCATAAACTATATACATTCTTGATCAGCATCAACAGCCGAGTCGATATAGCCCTGTCTGTGTGTCCATCTGTCTGTATGAACATCGAGGTCTCAGAGACTATAAAAGCTAGAGCTACGAAATTTGGAGACAACATGTCAAAATTCGGTAGGCAGCTGAAGTTTATTTTAAATGTTGTCCACGCCTCCTTCCGCCTCCGTAAATCGAAAAAAACGATTTCCAAGCATCATGTTAAAGCTAGAATGTTCATTTTTGACACACACAATGGTAATCACCATCTTAATGATCCCTGAAAATTTGGTTACAATCGGGCAAAACACAGAAGTTATTACCGAATTACTTTTATAAGGTGAAATCGGAGGCAGTTGCACCTGTACAGCTAGCCGTTCCTACTTTTTTCATTTGATTGTGTTTATTATGCTTCTCTAAATGTTGTATCAATTTCATAGTCTTGTCATTTAGGTAACTATATTGATATTATGCTTTTAGGCCATGGATTTAAAATAAATCATGACCGTTTGCGTTTGTCCGAATGTGCGATACAGGCAGAAGGAGGCGTCTGCGACCATAAACTCTATACATTCTT
Organism: Drosophila pruinosa; assembly: GCA_018150935.1. Classification (NCBI taxonomy): domain Eukaryota; kingdom Metazoa; phylum Arthropoda; class Insecta; order Diptera; family Drosophilidae; genus Drosophila; species Drosophila pruinosa. The sequence continues at coordinate 39,374 of JAECWR010000290.1, forward strand.
GATCAGCATCAACAGCCGAGTCGATATAGCCCTGTCTGTGTGTCCATCTGTCTGTATGAACATCGAGATCCAGAGACTATAAAAGCTAGAGCTACGAAATTTGGAGACAACATGTCAAAATTCGGTAGGCAGCTGAAGTTTTTTTTAGATGTTGTCCACGCCTCCTTCCGCCTCCGTAAATCGAAAAAAACGATTTCCAAGCATCATGTTAAAGCTAGAATGTTCATTTTTGCACACACAATGGTAATCACCATCTTAATGATCCCTAAAAATTTGGTTACAATCGGGCAAAAAACACAGAAGTTATTAA
>JAECWR010000291.1:5000-20000 GCA_018150935.1 Drosophila pruinosa
CCTTGGTGTTAACCTCTATACATTTTTGGGTCCATTAATTTAATAATACACCACTTAACTTCATTATTTATGCCATTTATATATTATATTGCTTATATATTTTTCCGGCAAGGCAACACTCCACTGTCATATGATTTTTTTCATATAAAAATTTTTCATATGACATGCCTTGCGCGACACCACTCCCCTATATAGGTTTTGTGACACGTTTTTTACAAAATCAACATTTTCCTTGGTGTTAACCTCTATACATTTTTTTGGGTCCATTAATTTAATAATACACCACTTAACTTCATTATTTATGCCATTTATATATTATATTGCTTATGCCGGCAAGGCAACACTCCACTGTCATATGATTTTTTTCATATAAAAATTTTTCATATGACATGCCTTGCAGCGACACCACTCCCCTATATAGGTTTTGTGACACGTTTTTTACAAAATCAACATTTTCCTTGGTGTTAACCACTATACATTTTTTTGGTCCATTAATTTAATAATACACCACTTAACTTCATTATTTATGCCATTTATATATTATATTGATTATGCCGGTAACGCAACATTCAACTATCATATGATTTTTTTCATATAAAAATTTTTCATATGAAATGCCTTGCGCGATACCATCCCCTATATAGGTTTTGTGACACGATTTTTTACAAAATCAACATTTTCTTTGGTATTACCACCTCAACTTATTTTTGGGTTTAATGGATCACATAACACACCGCTTTACCAAATTTGTTTAGTTTTAATTATTTTTTAACATAACGCACTGCTAAACATTATTTGTTCAATAAACCAAATATCACACTGCTAAACTTTCTATGTTTAATAAACATTTAAACCATAAACGTAACACACCCTATACCAAATTTGTTCAATACATAACGCACTGCTAAACTTTATTTGTTCAATAAATCACATAACATCCCTAAACATTACTTGTTCACTAAACCATATATCACACTGCTAAACTTTCTATGTTTAGTAAACCATTATAACACATAACACGCTATACCAAATTTGTTCAATACATAACGCACTGCTAAACTTTTTTTGTTCAACATTCTAAACTATCATATTATTTTTTTTTCATATAAAAATTTTTCATATGAAATCCTTCCATACTTGTTCACTAAACCCTCACACTATAGGTTTTGTTTAACACATTTTTACAAAATGCAACATTTTCTTTGTTCAATAAACCACACCTACAACATTTTTTGTTCACTAAACCATATATCACACTACTAAACTTTCTATGTTTAGTAAACCATCATAACACACCGCTATACCAAATTTGTTTCAATACATAACGCACTGCTAAACTTTATTTGTTCATAAATAAAACAAATAAATACGCTAAACATTACTTGTTCCCCTAAACCATATATCACACTGCTAAACTTTCTATGTTTAGTAAACCATCATAACACACCGCTATACCAAATTTGTTCAATACATAACGCACTGCTAAACTTTATTTGTTCAATAAACCACATAACATACCGCTAAACATTACTTGTTCACTAAACCATATATCACACTGCTAAACTTTCTATGTTTAGTAAACCATCATAACACACCGCTATACCAAATTTGTTCAATACATAACGCACTGCTAAACTTTATTTGTTCAATAAACCACATAACATACCGCTAAACATTACTTGTTCACTAAACCATATATCACACTGCTAAACTTTCTATGTTTAGTAAACCATCATAACACACCGCTATACCAAATTTGTTCAATACATAACGCACTGCTAAACTTTATTTGTTCAATAAACCACATAACATACCGCTAAACATTACTTGTTCACTAAACCATATATCACACTGCTAAACTTTCTATGTTTAGTAAACCATCATAACACACCGCTATACCAAATTTGTTCAATACATAACGCACTGCTAAACTTTATTTGTTCAATAAACCACATAACATACCGCTCAAACATTATTTGTTCACTAAACCATATATCACACTGCTAAACTTTCTATGTTTAGTAAACCATCCTAACACACCGCTATACCAAATTTGTTCAATACATAACGCACTGCTAAACTTTATTTGTTCAATAAACAACATAACATACGGCCAAACATTACTTGTTCACTAAACCATATATCACACTGCTAAACTTTCTATGTTTAGTAAACCATCATAACACACCGCTATACCAAATTTGTTCAATACATAACGCACTGCTAAACTTTATTTGTTCAATAAACCACATAATATACCGCTAAACATTATTTGTTCACTAAACCATATATCACACTGCTAAACTTTCTATGTTTAGTAAATCATCATAACACACCGCTATACCAAATTTGTTCAATACATAACGCACTGCTAAACTTTATTTGTTCAATAAACCACATAACATACCGCTAAACATTATTTGTTCACTAAACCATATATCACACTGCTAAACTTTCTATGTTTAGTAAATCATCATAACACACCGCTATACCAAATTTGTTCAATACATAACGCACTGCTAAACTTTATTTGTTCAATAAACAACATAACATACGGCCAAACATTACTTGTTCACTAAACCATATATCACACTGCTAAACTTTCTATGTTTAGTAAACCATCCTAACACACCGCTATACCAAATTTGTTCAATACATAACGCACTGCTAAACTTTATTTGTTCAATAAACCACATAACATACCGCTAAACATTATTTGTTCACTAAACCATATATCACACTGCTAAACTTTCTATGTTTAGTAAACCATCATAACACACCGCTATACCAAATTTGTTCAATACATAACGCACTGCTAAACTTTATTTGTTCAATAAACCACATAACATACCGCTAAACATTACTTGTTCACTAAACCATATATCACACTGCTAAACTTTTTATGTTTAGTAAACCATCATAACACACCGCTATACCAAATTTGTTCAATACATAACGCACTGCTAAACTTTATTTGTTCAATAAATCACATAACATATCGCTAAACATTACTTGTTCACTAAACCATATATCACACTGCTAAACTTTTTATGTTTATTAAATTATCATAACATACCGCTATACCAAATTTGTTCAATACATAACGCACTGCTAAACTTTTTTGTTCAATAAACCACATAACATACCGCTAAACATTATTTGTTCACTAAACCATATATCACACTGCTAAACTTTCTATGTTTAGTAAACCATCATAACACACCGCTATACCAAATTTGTTCAATACATAACGCACTGCTAAACTTTACTTTTTCAATAAACCACACAACATACCGCTAAACATTCTCTTTTCATTAAACCATATATCACACTACTAAACTTTCTATGTTTAGTAAACCATCATAACACACCACTTTATCAAATTTGTTCAGTAAGTAACGCACTGTTAGTTAAGCTTTACTTTTTCAATTATTTTCTTATTTTCTTTTATTGCATAACTAAATTTGTTCAATCTCCCAAATATTTAATTTTTTGTATATATCGATATTATGTAACATACATAGTAAGCCAATCATGTACATAATATTATTGAAATTATATTATTGTGAAATTTAATAATTATTTATTATCTTCTCATTCTGAGCATAAATACGAAGACATATTCTATTGCTACAAGTGAGTTATTTTATAACCAACTTTTTTTTTAGCCGGGCAATTTCTTAAATTAGTATATATATATGTATGTTAATGTATAATGCACACACATATTAAATATTTATATTTACTTGTATATCATATCTTAAGTGTTTTGATGTTCATAAAATTACATTTTTATCGAATCTTTAAGCCAAAGGATAAACTTTACCATAGCAAACCAATTTCATTTTCTTCTAATTTTATTTATAAGTTGTATTATTGTTATATATTATCATAATATATATCATAATATATATTTCTTAAATATCGGGCAAGTTTTAAGACTAGTGTATATTATTTATACTTTTTATTCTTAATACGTACATTTATATGTGTTTAAATATATATGCACATATATTTAAAATATTTAGATACATACATATATATATATATATATATATATATATATATGATGTTCATAAAATTATATTTTTATCGAATGATTAGCTTTAGTGGAGTGGATCGCTTTATGGTTAATATATTTTACACATACATATATTTCATCATGATCATAATGTACAGTTCTTTAATATCGGGCAATTTTTTAATATAACATTTTTAAACTGTAGCATTATTAGATATTAATAAATTTTACAAATATATACTTAATCATTATCATAATATATATTTCTTTATTATTGGGCGGAATTTTTAATACAATATCTCTGTTGTATTTATATTTTAAACAAGTATTTTGTATATAACTTTCGTTCTTTATATATGCACACACTTATATATATTAATATATAATATGTATATATGATGCGCATATATTTTAAATATTTATATATATAAATATTCATATATATATTATGTATATATATCTATATTACATACATATATATTATTTTATGAATTTTGATGTTCATAAAAATATAATTTTTATCGAATCATCAAGCAAAGGATAAGCTTCAGTGGATCGCAGTATGGCAGCTGCTCAACCACTTACAACACCTTGCCTGTTATAAAAGTCGTTTACAATTGATTCAAGGCTTTGTCATTGTATTAAATAATGTTTTAATATATAACTAGCGCGGCACCAGGTGATCGAAGATCCTCCCAATTTACTATGTTATATGTAACATTGGCATCACATCCATTGTCGTCTATTAAATGAATAATAAACTTTTAATGGTTTAGAAGCCATACAATGCAAATTGCCCCTTATTTATCATTGCAGTCCAGCACGGATACGACCTTAGAGGCGTTCAGGCATAATCCAACGGACGTAGCGTCATACCACTGTTCGCTCGAACAAGTATTGTGCCATTGGTCCGTACCTGCGGTTCCTCTCGTACTACGCAGGAATGCTGTCGCAACAACGTTTTGTCATTAGTAGGGTAAAACTAACCTGTCTCACGACGGTCTAAACCCAGCTCACGTTCCCTTGCATGGGTGAACAATCCAACGCTTGGTGAATTTTGCTTCACAATGATAGGAAGAGCCGACATCGAAGGATCAAAAAGCGACGTCGCTATGAACGCTTGGCCGCCACAAGCCAGTTATCCCTATGGTAACTTTTCTGACACCTCTTGTTAAAAACTCTTTAAACCAAAAGGATCGATAGGCCGAGCTTTTGCTGTCCCTGTGTGTACTGAACACCGAGATCAAGTCAGCATTTGCCCTTTTGCTCTATGTGTGGTTTCTGTCCGCACTGAGCTGGCCTTGGGACACCTCCGTTATTATTTGAGAGATGTACCGCCCCAGTCAAACTCCCTACCTGGCAATGTCCTTGAATTGGATCATACCTGAGTAATTGGAGTTATACCAAATTTTTAAATCAAGAATACATAAATGCACTCTCTCATTAATGAATTTGTTTGCGATTATATAACAAACTCGTGATACTTTGATCAAGAAGCTTGCATCAAAACCCAATACCATAAGATATAATAAATATATCCGTATAATGGCTAGGAAATGATACACGTTCCATTTAATCAAGTAAGTAAGGAAACAATAAGAGTAGTGGTATTTCATTGTCGATACTAAACCGAAATCTAATATCTCCCACTTATTCTACACCTCTTATGTCTCCTTACACTGCCAGATTAGAGTCAAGCTCAAAAGGGTCTTCTTTCCCCGCTAATTATTCCAAGCCCGTTCCCTTGGCTGTGGTTTCGCTAGATAGTAGATAGGGACATAATGTCGATGGGGTTTAACGTGAGCACCTGCCATGATGGCTCAATCTCACGGTGCCAAGCACAGGATATGAATTAAGCGTCAATCAGCGCCCTGGCGGAAAACTCTTCCGCTAGTACAAATCTGAAGTTTCAACATGTTTGGGTTGCTACTTCCTCCTTTGTGGGGAGCGAGGCCCACCTAATCCTCTTCCGATCTATGGTATCACGGCAACCGGTTGTATTGCGCAACTCCACGCCGAGCACAGCTCATATCCGCATGGACGGTAAACACACAGCCACCACGATTCTCCCCGAAGGGCGCATCCGCTGATCGGGACGGAACAAGTTCCGTGGGCTCCCGATCCCCGTGGTTCAGAAATTAGCCTCTGATCAGACTTCGTACTATAACGTACTTGCAAACTAAACTCCAAACAGTTAAGCGTTGCTGACGCTACCTCTTTTAGTCGACTCATACGACAAGCGGAGGCAACTGTGGTGAAATTCTAAGACCCGACCACCACACGGGTGTGACCAGTTTTAGCTTCACAGCTCGGGACTGGCAACCCAGGTACCTCGTTCAGTCGCCTCGTACGACAAGCAGAGATGCACTGTGGTGGAACTCTAAGACCCGCCGACCACACGGGTGAGACCAGTTTTAGCTTATTTAGCTCGGGACTGGAAACCCAGGTATCCCATTCAGTCGCCTCGTACGACAAGCAGAGATGCACTGTGGTGGAATTCTAAGACCCGCCAACCACACGGGTGATGCCAGTCTTAGCTAACAGCTCGGGACCAGCAACCATTGTCTCATTTAGTCGCCTCATACGACAAGTAGAGATACACTGTGGTGAGATTCTAAGACCCCGTCAACCACACGGGTGCAGCCAGCTTCAAGCTCATCAGTTCGGCACAAGCACGACACTGACAGCTCACGAGAACCACTAAGCACCCCTCCCCTTTCATACACCCCGATTCAGACTCCACAAACAAACATAAGTCATACAGTACACATTCATTTCAACCTCCAGTAACGCACATCCGGCGTCTCGCAAATGCAGTGCGAGCAAACTCATTCAGTCTATTTACCCTATCACTAGTGGAGAGCGCTTGACTGACGTCAAAACCCCCACTAACCTGTAATATCCCAAAAACATGCAGACACCGTATGTCATCATACAGTGGGCACTCACAGAGAACATGCTTCCATGTCTCTACAGCCGAGCCACAAGGGCATTCTGGACTATCAGCCAGGTTTCTCAGATGCAAAAATGCATTGAGAGAGCCATGGCCAGTCAACAGGAATCCAAGGCTAAGGTTGAAACCAAAGTCTGGTCGGCCTACTACAAACGTGACATCACGAATGTATTCGTGAGTGACCCGTCCATTCACACTTGTATCCCATCTGACTTGCCAGTCAGACAGTACACACTCATTCATCAGCTTCTTGCATTCACTAAGCCCTAAGCTCTCCACATCCCTATCACACAACCATTCATTCTGCAGCAATGGTAACCCGCCTCTTAATCTTGTAGAGCAGGGCACGTCGCCTGATCTCCAAGTCAAGTGGGGCTACACCTAACAGTACCTGCATTGCTTCCGTAGAAACAGTGCGGCACACAGGCATACACCCTAGCAGAATCACCCTCTGGCAAGCCAGCACTTTCTTTCTGCCCACAACAGTCGTAGCCATATCGTACCACACAGACGAACCATATGCTGCGCACGCAACAAACAGCCCGCTGTATATTGTACGAACGGCTCTCCTGCTGAGACCCCAATCACTTCTCAAAATTCGACGTACTTGTCCAACCACACCAAGCAATCGAGCCCTGAGACCGGTGAGATGAGGCGTAAAACACATCCTCTCACTAAAGGTAATGCCAAGATATTTAACTACCCTGTACATACCTCAAGCTAACGTCATTTAGCCGGACAACTGGAGGCCGACTGGCAGACAATCTACCCTTGAGTAGCATTGTCACCGTCTTATCCATTGCCAAACTGACGCCAACACTGTCGCCCCATTCGCAAGCAGTGTGCAGGCACGCCCTCGCACCTGCCTCAATCTCAGCACGCGATCGCCCTTCAATCAACATGAGCAGATCGTCCGCATACGCACAACACTTGCAAATGCGTTGAAGCTGCCGTAGCAGAGTATCCATCATAATGTTCCAAATAAATGGACCACAGATGGAGCCCTGCGGACAGCCACGAACAACATCTACAGTGACACTCTCGTTGCCCTACGCAATCGCTCTCCTGCCTGAGAAATAACTCCTCCAAAGAGCTAGCTCTCGGCAGTGTCACATTCTCCTAGTTGACTCAAAACACTCACCCAACTCAGGTAGTCAAACGCACCCTACGAAATCTACAAAAACTCCTAGGACATCCTCGTGTCATGGAGCATCTGTTTGAGCAGCTTGCAGGCTCTGTTGTAAGCCCTTTTGTCGGATGGAACTCTGCTGACCTGCCAGACTCTCCTCAACCGCCTCTTCTCAGATACCATCGACGCCAGTTCAGTTGACCATAGGTGATTGTCCACGGGACGGGACTTGGGGTCTCCCGCAGTTGGTACGAGACGTGGGTGTGGCCATCCTTGCCGCCTGGTGGATTTTGCCAGTAAAACTTGCAGCGGCTTCATCGATGTCTCCTCCGGTGCTGATGACTGGATGTGGGTCGACATTTTCCTCCAGCCAACTTTTAAACACAGTTAGTGTCGGTGTTCCGCCTTATGAGCTTAGTGCTTCCGGGGGTCCCTTAGAAGGGAGGTCCTAATCAGAACCTTGACCATGCTGTGGTCTAGGGAAAAATTCGTTCAGCAATGCGTTAACAACTAACTGTGGATGCCTTCGCCGGGTCAAAACCGCTTCCCCGTGGTTTTAAATGCCTGTACATGATGCCTTGACTCTAAGAGGCCCTGAGTTGGTCTACGCTACTAGCATTGGATGTCGGCTCTTTGAGGCTTCGCAGAGTTCGAGCATCCTCCGCTTAACGCAGAGCTCACGCGTCCACCACTTCACAGGCGCTTCAGCACTTGCGACGCTCTCAAGTGACGATCACTGCACCCACCCATGTATGCTATGGCGTTGAAGTCTCCGCCAATGAGAAACTTCGGTCCCAAGTTTTTCAGTTGCGTTGACAATTCGGGGTGGCTAATTGTATAACGTGGCGGCAAGTATACTGCCGCGATACAAACTTTGCCTAAATGTGTCAGCAGCTGAATCCTGGCACATTGCATCCAGTCCAGTTGCACCGGCTCCATCTCCTCGTACAGTAACCCGCTCCTCACGATAATTGTGGCTCCACCTCTAATCCTGTCAGCCGGGTGCAAGGCATTGACCACTTCGTAGCCTGGGATTTTGAAGTAAGACCTCGTTGTAAAGTGGGTCTCGCTGACCAGCATCACATCTACCTGGTTGGTTTTCAGGTAGAGTTCCACTTCTGGCTTGTTCTTCGCCAAGCCGTTAGCATTCCAGATTACTATCTGGGTATTCATTGTGTGGTTCTCTGGCATGAGAACATGGCCAACACCATTTCTTTGAACTGGGAGAACATTGAGGCCATCATATTTTCCATGCGCTTCATTATTCGCTCCTCCAATGCTGCCTCCCGATCGGTCGGTCCTTGTTGGTTAAATATGTTGTTGGGTTGCTGCTGCTGGGGGTACCCTCCCTGGTGACGCCAGCGTAGCTGAATCCAGAGCGTGTGATATTGTTGGTGGTCACTGGTGATGTGTGGACCACATTCGGAGGAGGAGCCATTGCCTTCACCTTTGGCTTGGGGGCAGCCCTCTTCTTGGCCTCGATGTAAACACGGCAGCCTTGGTAGGACGCAGTGTGCGCCTCCCCGCAGTTACCGCATGTGGCAGGAGCGTCTTTGGCCTTGGTGCACTCAGTAGAGTCATGCCCTTGACCGCACTTTACGCAAGTGTACTGCAATCTACAGTAGCGCTTGGTGTGCCCAAAGGCCTGGCAACGGTAGCACTGCACTAGGTCGTTGAACTTCTTGGGCTCCTCGATGGTGACCACAGCATGGCAGAGCCTTTTAACCTCGAACACCTTTTTGTTGGTGCTTGCAGGCTCCAAGTTTACGAAAAACATAGCCATCGGATTTTTCGTCATTCTTGAAACGGCGTTCTTGATGTCTCGAACAATGTGTCCAAGCCGTTTCAGATCATCGATGATATGTTGAACTGGCGTTGTTGAGTGGATCCCTTTGATAACCACCCGGAAAGCACGATTTTCCTTAAGCTGGAAAGTCCTGAAGGCCAAGTTGTGATTGTCCATGTGGTCGACAATTTTGCGGTACGTCGAGCTGTCTTTCGGCAATATTCTAACGCACCCTCCTCCGGTAGCCTTGTAAGTGAAGCTACCTGGCTCGGTAATTTCTCCCAGATCAGCTAGCATGTCCACTATGCTGTGCACCCCAGGTACTATGATTGGGGGGGCTTGGGTAAAGCTGTCTCTCCTGGCTTAGTTGATTCCTTGGCAACTACGTCCTCTTCGATGGGCAGTGCAGCAAATCGGTTGGTATTTGGCTGCAGGTCTTCAGCATCGCTGACCTCGTCAACTTTGGCCAGTTTAGCCGTCTTTTTCTTGTGGGGCACGGTGAAATGTCTAACCTCGCCGGCCTCAAGAGATTCGTTGTCCGTATCGTTACCGCTTTCATTTTCACTGGAGCTGGAGCTGGAGTTGGAGCTGCCAGTGGCCGATGTCTTTTTCATGGCTTTTTTAAGTACCTTGGGTACTTTGGCGGTCGATGTTGTGGGTACATTAGGTGGCTCCTTGCGCTTGCCTAGGTTCTTCTTAGGCACAAGCTTTTGCCAACCACTCTTCTTCGAGATGGACAAAGCCACGTTATCCAATTCCATTGAGTTTTTGTCCATGGCAGCTGCGTGCATGAGCACGTGTCGTTTAAGTTTTATCTATTCTGTATGCGTGTGTGTGTGTGTGTGTGGGTGTCGCAGAAGAAATTTATTTCGTTGCTAGGCGACGGCAGCGCAGCCAACCGGTGCAGTACCGTTGCTGTCGCACGAAGCTCCGATAACGAACACACGCACGCAGGCAGCGTTTGTATGTGTTGAAGATTCCGTTGTGTTATCTATTTTTAGCAGCCAATCAGGTCGCTCGGCGCCGCTGAGAGAGAGGCGATGCTCCAAAACACAAATAGTCGTCGTGAATTCGTCCGCTGGCACGTCTGTACACTGTGAGAGTTCGATCGCGACTGACTAATTAGATGACGAGGCATTTGGCTACCTTAAGAGAGTCATAGTTACTCCCGCCGTTGACCCGCGCTTACTTGAATTTCTTCACTTTGACATTCAGAGCACTGGGCAGAAATCACATTGTGTCAACACCCGCTAGGGCCATCACAATGCTTTGTTTTAATTAGACAGTCGGATTCCCCAAGTCCGTGCCAGTTCTGAATTGATTGTTAATTGATAATCGTTCTAATTTAAAAGAACTAACTGGTTGCCCAGTTAGTATTCTTAAAAATTTTAGCAAGAAAGTTCCACAATTGGCTACGTAACTAAACTATCCGGGGAACAAGAAACTACCATAAATGATAGAAACTCTATTTACCCAGAACGAGCACATAAACCATGTTATTGTTTCCCAATCAAGCCCGACTATCTCAATCTTCAGAGCCAATCCTTATCCCGAAGTTACGGATCTAATTTGCCGACTTCCCTTACCTACATTATTCTATCGACTAGAGACTCTTCACCTTGGAGACCAGCTGCGGATATTGGTACGGCCTGTTGAGAAGTTTGCGTGTCCCCACCATAAATTTTCAAGGTCCGAGGAGAAAATATCGACACAACAGTATATGTCATGCTCTTCTAGCCCATCTACCATATCTCTCTGCGAAAGACTTCCATGGTAGTACGGCTATAAAACAGAAAAGAAAACTCTTCCGATACCTCTCGACGGCTTCTTTATGGTCGTTCCTGTTGCCAGGATGAGCACGAGGCCCATATTTAATAACAAACGGATACTCAACAGGTTACGGAATTGGAACCGTATTCCCTTTCGTTCAAAATTATTCAAGTTTATGATACACACAATATTTATATAAATGACAACTTTTTACTTGAAAATTTTCGGCTTTCGCCTTGAACTTAGGACCGACTAACTCGTGATCAACCACTGTTCACACGAAACCCTTCTCCACTTCAGTCCTCCAAGGTCTCATTCGATTATTTGCTACTACCACCAAGATCTGTACCAATGACGGCTCCATGCAGGCTTACGCCAAACACTTCTATGCACATCATTGTACCTTCCTACTCACTAAAGTTTCAAAATTTATATTACAAGTAATATAAATCATCTACTTTAGCGGTAATGTATAGGTATACAACTTAAGCGCCATCCATTTTAAGGGCTAGTTGCTTCGGCAGGTGAGTTGTTACACACTCCTTAGCGGATTTCGACTTCCATGATCACCGTCCTGCTGTTTTAAGCAACCAACGCCTTTCATGGTTTCTGAATGAGTTGTTAATTTGGGCACCGTAACATTACGTTTGGTTCATCCCACAGCGCCAGTTCTGCTTACCAAAAGTGGCCCACTGGGCACATTATATCATAACCTTAAACTTCATATCAAGAAAGTTAAGGTTCTTACCCATTTAAAGTTTGAGAATAGGTTAAGATCGTTTCGACCCTAAGGCCTCTAATCATTCGCTTTACCAGATAAGATTATTTTATACAACAGTTAAATGCACCAGCTATCCTGAGGGAAACTTCGGAAGGAACCAGCTACTAGATGGTTCGATTGGTCTTTCGCCCCTATACTCAATTCTGACAATCGATTTGCACGTCAGAACTGTTTCGGTCTTCCATCAGGGTTTCCCCTGACTTCAACCTGATCAAGTATAGTTCACCATCTTTCGGGTCACAGCATATATGCTCAAGGTACGTTCCAGTTAGAGGCATAAATAATATAAATATCATTATACATAACTATATAGAACGCCCCGGGATTGCGTTAAATAACTATAAATAGTTAAAAAACTAATCCCATTAATAGTCAAGTTAATTACGCTATTAGGTTTTTATCCCAATAACTTGCACATATGTTAGACTCCTTGGTCCGTGTTTCAAGACGGGTCCCGAAGGTATCCTGAATCTTTCGCATTGTTAATCATACAAATGCTTATAATAAACACAATAATCAATGATAATCATGCCATTATATAATTCCGAAAAATTAACGCACTGTATTCATATAAATCTATCAGCACTTTATCAAATTTATGACATTTATTTTATGTTAAAATGCAAGCATTCTAATTTAAATAAACATTTATCACAATCGTTTAATAAATTATTTATACTAATAGATTACAATGTCCTTATATGGAAAAAATGCACACTATTATTATAATATTGATTAAATATTACAACTCTAATGATGAATTTTCCATAACGGATATTCAGGTTCATCGGGCTTAACCTCTAAGCAGTTTCACGTACTATTTAACTCTCTATTCAGAGTTCTTTTCAACTTTCCCTCACGGTACTTGTTTACTATCGGTCTCATGGTTATATTTAGTTTTAGATGGAGTTTACCACCCACTTAGTGCTGCACTATCAAGCAACACGACTCTTTGGAAACATCATCTAATAATCATTAACGTTATACGGGCCTGGCACCCTCTATGGGTAAATGGCCTCATTTAAGAAGGACTTAAATCGTTAATTTCTCATACTAGAATATTGACGTTCCATACACTGCATCTCACATTTGCCATATAGACAAAGTGACTTAGTGCTGAACTGATTTCTTTTCGCTCGCCGCTACTAAGAAAATCCTTGTTAGTTTCTTTTCCTCCCCTAATTAATATGCTTAAATTCAGGGGGTAGTCCCATATGAGTTGAGGTTGTATAATTATACAATATATGTTTAAATAAAAATGTTATTTATTTTAACAATATGAAATGTACTATATTTTTAGTTTGAAGGTCCATATTATTCACACAAATTTTTCTTTATTCATATTCATTAATAAGAGGCAATTCTAGTTTATATAAAAATCACATATTTTATGCTAGACGTTCCTCAGTACTATTTGAATTGAATAAAGAATATATAATTCTTCAAATTTCTATTACAAAATAGAGGCATAGTAATTCCATTTATTTAATATTATGAATATTTTAAATAAGAATTTTTACATTCAAATTTATATTATCCAATAATATACCATATGCATAAAATTTCGAAAAATTTTAAACAACTTTTTTAGCATAGTCTTACAACCCTCAACCATATGTAGTCCAAGCAGCACTCTAAAATTAATTAAAGTACATAACAGCATGGACTGCGATATGCGTTCAAAATGTCGATGTTCATGTGTCCTGCAGTTCACACGATGACGCACAGTTTGCTGCGTTCTTCATCGACCCATGAGCCGAGTGATCCACCGCTTAGAGTGATACAAATTTTTTGGTTTATTTCATTACGTCAAAACATTTTTTTATTGAAAGAAATTAAAAATACACCATTTTACTGGCATATATCAATTCCTTCAATAAAATATTTTTATATACCTAAAGAAATGTTGCGAAATGTCTTAGTTTTACAAAATCGGTGATAATAACAGATTACAAATATATTAATAAAATTTCTACATTATTTTATTACCATCAATATATGTAAAGCATTAACCTGAAAAACAGGTACAACATTGTTTAATTTAGGTTGTTGCGTTTATACAATGTATGCGCATTGGAATATGAACAATACATTTATGCAACGCATGTATATTATGGTACATATACACGCAAATATTTATATTTCATTTGTTTTTATTAAATTTTAAATACTTACAATGAATATCATTTTACACATTGAAATAATATAAAATTTAATTTTTTTAACGGTTAGATTCATTATACAATAATGATCCTTCCGCAGGTTCACCTACGGAAACCTTGTTACGACTTTTACTTCCTCTAAATAATCAAGTTCGGTCAACTTTTGCGAAACAACCGCAACACACAAGGCGTCACAGTGATCACGTCCGGAGACCTCACTAAATAATTCAATCGGTAGTAGCGACGGGCGGTGTGTACAAAGGGCAGGGACGTAATCAATGCGAGTTAATGACTCACACTTACTGGGAATTCCAAGTTCATGTGAACAGTTTCAGTTCACAATCCCAAGCATGAAAGTGGTTCAGCGGTTTACCCGGACCTCTCGGTCTAGGAAATAC
>JAECWR010000291.1:22500-24836 GCA_018150935.1 Drosophila pruinosa
GTACTACCATCTACCGATTACCTTGGGTCCATTAATTTAATAATACACCACTTAACTTCATTATTTATGCCATTTATATATTATATTGCTTATGCCGGCAAGGCAACACTCCACTGTCATATGATTTTTTTCATATAAAAATTTTTCATATGACATGCCTTGCGCGACACCACTCCCCTATATAGGTTTTGTGACACGTTTTTACAAAATCAACATTTTCCTTGGTGTTAACCTCTATACATTTTTTGGGTCCATTAATTTAATAATACACCACTTAACTTCATTATTTATGCCATTTATATATTATATTGCTTATGCCGGCAAGGCAACACTCCACTGTCATATGATTTTTTTCATATAAAAATTTTTCATATGACATGCCTTGCGCGACACCACTCCCCTATATAGGTTTTGTGACACGTTTTTTACAAAATCAACATTTTCCTTGGTGTTAACCTCTATACATTTTTTTGGGTCCATTAATTTAATAATACACCACTTAACTTCATTATTTATGCCATTTATATATTATATTGCTTATGCCGGCAAGGCAACACTCCACTGTCATATGATTTTTTTCATATAAAAATTTTTCATATGACATGCCTTGCGCGACACCACTCCCCTATATAGGTTTTGTGACACGTTTTTTACAAAATCAACATTTTCCTTGGTGTTAATCTCTATACATTTTTTGGGTCCATTAATTTAATAATACACCACTTAACTTCATTATTTATGCCATTTATATATTATATTGCTTATGCCGGCAAGGCAACACTCCACTGTCATATGATTTTTTCATATAAAAATTTTTCATATGACATGCCTTGCGCGACACCACTCCCTATATAGGTTTTGTGACACGTTTTTTACAAAATCAACATTTTCCTTGGTGTTAACCTCTATACATTTTTTGGGTCCATTAATTTAATAATACACCACTTAACTTCATTATTTATGCCATTTATATATTATATTGCTTATGCCGGCAAGGCAACACTCCACTGTCATATGATTTTTTTCATATAAAAATTTTTCATATGACATGCCTTGCGCGACACCACTCCCCTATATAGGTTTTGTGACACGTTTTTACAAAATCAACATTTTCCTTGGTGTTAACCACTATACATTTTTTGGTCCATTAATTTAATAATACACCACTTAACTTCATTATTTATGCCATTTATATATTATATTGATTATGCCGGTAACGCAACATTCAACTATCATATTATTTTTTTCATATAAAAATTTTTCATATGAAATGCCTTGCGCGATACCACTCCCCTATATAGGTTTTGTGACACGATTTTTACAAAATCAACATTTTCTTTGGTATTACCACCTACAACTTTTTGGGTTTAATGGATCACATAACACACCGCTTTACCAAATTTGTTTAGTACATAACGCACTGCTAAACATAATTTGTTCCATAAACCAAATATCACACTGCTAAACTTTCTATGTTTAATAAACATCATAACACGTCGCTATACCAAATTTGTTCAATACATAACGCACTGCTAAACTTTATTTGTTCAATAAACCACATAACATACCGCTAAACATTACTTGTTCACTAAACCATATATAACACTGCTAAACTTTCTATGTTTAGTAAACCATCATAACACACCGCTATACCAAATTTGTTCAATACATAACGCACTGCTAAACTTTATTTGTTCAATAAATCACATAACATACCGCCAAACATTTACTTGTTCACTAAACCATATATCACACTGCTAAACTTTCTATGTTTAGTAAACCATCATAACACACCGCTATACCAAATTTGTTCAATACATAACGCACTGCTAAACTTTATTTGTTCAATAAACCACATAACATACCGCTAAACATTATTTGTTCACTAAACCATATATCACACTGCTAAACTTTCTATGTTTAGTAAATCATCATAACACACCGCTATACCAAATTTGTTTAATACATAACGCACTGCTAAACTTTATTTGTTCAATAAACCACATAACATATGGCCAAACATTACTTGTTCACTAAACCATATATCACACTGCTAAACTTTCTATGTTTAGTAAACCATCCTAACACACCGCTATACCAAATTTGTTCAATACATAACGCACTGCTAAACTTTATTTGTTCAATAAACCACATAACATACCGCTAAACATTATTTGTTCACTAAACCATATATCACACTGCTAAACTTTCTATGTTTAGTAAATCATCATAACACACCGCTATACCAAATTTGTTCAATACATAACGCACTGCTAAACTTTATTTGTTCAATAAACAACATAACATACGGCCAAACATTACTTGTTCACTAAACC
>JAECWR010000294.1:0-89164 GCA_018150935.1 Drosophila pruinosa
AGCTTTTCTGTGGAAGCAGTATCCTCCCATAATATCTGGGTTTCACGGTCGACCTTTTGAAGAAGACAATGAACGAGAATACACTCGGATATTTCCACAGGGCCATAAACGTAAATTAATTTGGTCAGACAGTTCACGCAGTTTTCCGGAAGATAAAGCCTCTAGCCTCGAAAATAAGCCGCTTATTGTTGTAGCGCTTACCCAACAACTCCAGGGCAACCGAATAGTTTACATCAGTGACCTCTAGCGCACCAACGGCATCCAAGGCGGGGCCTCTTAGGTAAGACTTGAGGTGCTGAAGCTTCTCCATGTCAGCCAGTAATGGATTTTTTCGATGACAGTGGAGAACATCGACATAAAATTCTGTATTCGGTATAACTCCACTGAAAGTTAGTAGCTTCAGGTCAGGCACATTCGGTCGTCGAAATAAAAAACCAAAAGGAAACTCAGTTCCGAGATCTTGACGCATAGTTTAACAAGAAATCACTGGCAATTTGCGTCTACTGAGTTCTTTTTGTACAACATGCCGCATTTCGAAAGCAATGTCTTCGAACTGGTCACGCAACTGACTTCCGATTTGGTCGAAGTCCAGTTCTTCCAGGGAATCACGAGTCAATATAAACGAAACCACTGTTTTGTTTATTAAATCCAGCTTTAAGTGCAGACCATTATCATCAATGGAAGTGGCCGATTCGGTGGTTTAACCTGCAGCAATCTTTTAGCATGGTCAAATATGCCATGTACCTTGCGCTTTAAAAATGTTATTCTGTCAGCTGGCAGACTGACTGTATTGTTGTTTGCCATTTTTTATATTGTTGACTAATTGTAGTATTTTGCACTGGATTTGCACCGGGCTATGTAAAAAATCACGCACAATGGTGAAAAGTTTTACAAGCAATGAAATTGCACCGGGCAATGTAAAAATCACGCACAATGGTGAAAAGTTTTACACGCCCTGAAATTGCACCGGCAACCAAAATGCACACACAATATCAATGATGTGTGTGTGTTTATGCACAATGTCAATTCTATTTGCACACCCAAAACGACACGAGTTTGGCGGTAGGCAAAGAAGAAAACGGAACGAGCTAGCGAAACAGGTCAAACTGCCGCTACGCGAGAATGCTTATGTGCGTAAGCAAAGAAACCCAAACGAAACTGCCGCTACGCGAGATCAAGTAGCGGGGGGGAAAAAGTACAGCCACTTATGTACACACAAAGTGCACCGAAATTTGTTTAAATGTTTTTTGAGTTCACGATACAACAATTTTACCGATAACGTCGGGGTCACCAATGTTTAGGCAATGAGCTTTTTCACTGACTTGGACAAATGGTGTGGCAACTAAAAAAAGCTAAAGTTTAAATTTCAATTTATATTTCAGTTTATTTCTTGCCTACCCTTTGGGTAGGCGGGTATAATAGCTTCTGTGGTTTTTATCCGATTGTACCCAAATTGGCACAGATCATTAAGATGGCAATTAGTATTGCGCGTACCAAAATTTAACGTTCTAGGTGTAAAATGACGCTTGCAATTCATTTTTTTTTTAATTTGCATGGGCGGAAGGGGCCGTGGCCAAAATCAAAAACAAACTTGATCTGCGTGGAACAATAAGACATACTGTCCCGAAAATGTGGTTGCTCTATCTCTTATAGTCTCTGAGATCTAGGTATTCATACGGACGGACAGAAGGACAGACGAGAGAGATGCATCCTCCTATCTGTTACATACATTTTCGGTCGGCACAAAGCCATAATACCATTCTACCCTTTGGGTAGGCGGGTATAAAAATACCAAAAAAAATATATCAAAATTTTCTTTGTTCGAAATTATTAGCTTGGCGGCACTTTAGTTGGTTTATTGAACACCATTATTATGTTGCGGAGTGTCATAGCAACTAACTAGGTGCAGCTGCACGTGGTAACGCTTTATAAAAGTAATCTCTTAATAACTTCTTTGTTTTTTATTGTCTGCGTGCAACAATAAGACATACTGTGGCGAAATAATTTGTTGCTCTATCTCTTATAGTCTCTGAGATCTAGGTGTTCACACGGACAGACGCACAGACGGACATGACTATATCGTCTCGGCTGTTGACGCTACGAGGTCATGGATTATAAGTGTACATGCGTAAGTTAGAGCATAAAAGAAAATATTCTTGAAACGTATCTTTTCATAATGTTATAAAATTAAGAAAATTATAATAATTATTGAGTAAAGCAAGAAAAAAATCTACACTTGACTGTGAGATACGCGTCATTTTCGGTCGGCACAAAGCTATAATACCCTTCTACCCTTTGGGTAGGCGGGTATAAAAATGACAATAATGAAATAAAACAAATTTATGTTAGCGGCGGGCTGTATAACCAAAGGTTAGGTTCTTTGAACACCTTAGTTATGTCACTTAATGATTTAGCAACGGAACATATGCAGCTAAACCCAATAGGCGGCTATAAAGAGGACGTTCTAGGTTAATTGCACGTGTGTTACGATTGGTTTTTTCTTTAATTTTCGGTGTTGGACTTTGGCCACGCCTTCTTCCACCCACGCAAATTGCAAAAAGACGAATTGCAAGCGACAATTTAAGAATAGAACCTTTACAATATTAAACAATATCTTAATCATCTCTGATAGGTTGTTACATATACATGGCCGTACCAAAAGTTAGTCGACTCTATGCTAAGTAAGTTCGAGGCTATAATAGCCAATAAATTCTTTACAATTAAACGTTGCAATCTTTAGTAAGTAGAAATGGCTACAGTCAAGCTTTGACTGTACGAGGTCATGGATTTTAAGTGTACATGCGTAAGTTAGAGCATAAAAGAAAATATTCTTGAAACGTATCTTTTCATAATGTTATAAAATTAAGAAAATTATAATAATTATTGAGTAAAGCAAGAAAAAAAATCTACACTTGACTGTGAGATACGCGTCACCCTATTTTACTTAATGGAAGCATAATTAAGTACGACTATAGAAGTATTATACTTTTTAAAAATATACTGGAAAATATACCAGAAAATATACTAAAAATATACCACAAAATATATCGAAATTTTGTTCAAAATGATTAGCTTGGTAGCATTTTATTATATTTATTATATTATATTATTATTATATTATATTTATTGAACACCATTATTATGTCACTGAGTGACAAATAGATGAACAGATGCAGCTGTACCCAATTGAAACCAAATTTTCAGAATTCATTGAGAAGATTATTAGTATTGTGTTTGCCAAAACCGAACTTTCTAGCTTTAACATGATGCGTGGAAATTGTTTTCGATTTACGGGATCGGAAGGGGGCGTGGCCATTATCTAAAATAAAGTTCATCTGCCCACCAAGTTTGTATATGTTGTCTTCAAATTTGGTAGCTCTAGCTTTTATCGCCTTTGAGATCTCGATTTTCATACAGACAGACGGACAGACAGACAGGACTATATCGGATGTTGATGCTGATCAAAAATACGAGGGTCGTTTGATAAGTCCGTGACTTTTTGTATTTGCCGCGCACCTGCTCTAAATACAACACTGCTCCTGTCAGCAGTTATCGATTAACAGCTGACTGTAAAATTTTGAGAAAGCTGCGTTTTTTGGTTTGCGTTTTATAGGCATTGAAAGCAGACGATCTCGTGAATTTTAACGAAAATGGAAAAAAGTGAATTTCGTGTGCTAATTAAGCATTATTTTTTGCGTAAAAAATCCATCACCGAAACCAAGGAAAGACTTGATAAATATTATGGGGACTCTGCACCATCAATTTCAATGGTTAAGAAATGGTTTACTGAGTTCCGTTGTGGTCGTACCAGTACAAGTGATGCCGAACGTTCAGGTCGCCCAAAAGAGGTCGTCATGCCAGAAATCGTCGACAAAATCCATGGAATGATATTGGATGATCGGAGAATGAAAGTGCGTGAGGTAGCTGAGGCTGTAGGCATCTCAACTGAACGGGTACATCACATTTTACATGAATATTTGGACATGAAAAAGCTTTCCGCGCGATGGGTGCCGCGATTGCTCACACACGACCATAAGCGCAACCGTGTGACCATTTCAAAGGAGTGTTTGGCGATGTTCAACCGCAATCCAAACGAATTTTTGCGCCGTTTCGTTACCGTAGACGAAACATGGATCCACCACACCACACCAGAGACCAAAGAACAATCAAGACAGTGGGTTTCTCCGGGTGAACGTGCACCAAAGAAGGCCAAGGTGGGTCTGTCGGCCAACAAGGTCATGGCCACAGTTTTTGGGATGCACAAGGTATCATTCACATCGATTACCTTGAAAAGGGTAAAACGATCACCGGCGAATATTATTCAGAGCTTTTGGACAGATTCGATATTGATTTGAAGCAGAAACGACCGCATTTGGCGAAAAAAAGTGCTGTTCCATCAGGACAATGCACGGGTGCACACGTGTGTAGTCAGCATGGCAAAATTTCATAAATTGGGCTACGAACTGCTACCCCATCCAGCATATTCTCCAGATTTAGCCCCCTGTGACTATTTTTTGTTTCCAAACATGAAGAAATGGCTCGGCGGTAAGAGATTCGGGTCAAATGAAGAGGTCATCACAGAAACAAACGACTATTTTGAGGGCCTTGAGAAAACCTATTATTTGGAAGGAATAAAAAATTGGAAAAACGCTGGACTAAATGTATAGAGCTAAAAGGAGATTATGTTGAGAAATAAAACGCTTCTTTGACGAAAAAAATATATTTTATTCAAAAAGTCACGGACTTATCAAACGACCCTCGTACTTTATGGGGTCGCAGATGCCTCCTTCTGCCTGTTACGCACATTCGGACAAACGCAAAAGGTCATGATTTTTTTAAATCCATGGCCTAAAAAGCTAACTAAATCGGATGGTCTTGTAAATAATTAATGACAATTTATTTAATTTTAAGAATTCTAATTAAATAATAATTGAAATACGATAGTAAATATAATATACAAAAGTTTTGCTAATTTTTATTCTACTTACTCTATGTAATTATCGCGAACTTTTTCGAGGACAGCCATCGCTTGACGGACATCGTCCAAGTCATAAATGGGTTTCTGTAAGATTTTATCGTGTTCTTTTATGAAATCTATCATTTCATCTAATTGTTTTTTATATTGAATACTCATCAGCTGTCCTAACAATATTTTCCACTTTTTTGACTCATGTACCAGTTTTTGCATTGTATTTTTCATTCGAACTTCTATGGGGCCAATAATTCTTTTTGAACTCATGTTTTCAATGCTTTGTGTTATGTTATCATAATATATAAACATATCCCGTATATCAACTGTTAATGGATTAGTAAGAACAAATGTGTTTATTATTTCTTCCCGATCGTCTGCCCAAAGATATTTATGCTTTTCAAATATCTCTCTCTGTAACTCTTCCATATCTGATTTATAACTTAGTAACCCATTTGCTAAATTTTGAACAGCACGAATTATGTCTTTATGTTCCACAACATAGCGATAGTAGTTACGTTCATATTTATTTTCATCTAAAATAGTAATAATAAAACCGAAATAAAAATAATAAAAAATTATATCAAATATTTTATTTGCTAACCTGCGGTTATGCGACGATCTTTGCGCTCCTGCGTTTTGGCTTGCTTTCCCCAGGTTGATACAAAGTAATTGATTTCTGTACAGCATAAAAGAGCATTATTGAAATCATTTTGCATTATATCTAAACTTGGTTTAATATAACAGCCAATATTGAAATCCAGTTCTAATTCCGTATACAAAATGGGTTTAATTTGATTGGTCCGCCAGTTTGTTCTATTTAAAATAAAGTTCAAAATATTATTATAAGCAAATTGCCGATATTCTTGAACAGATGGGAAAAAATTTCTATCAATACGAAAACTTAAAATATCCCCCAACAAGAATTATTTCATCATACATCAGTTTCTAAATATGTTTTATTACAGCTGAGACGATAAAGTAGAACAACTAGATCTCAGAGACTATAAGAAATCAAGTTTTCGGCATAGTGTATCTTTTTATTGCACGCAGATCAAGTTTGGTTTTAGATTTTTTTTAGTCACGCTTCCGCTCACGCAAATAAAAAAACAAATTGCAAGCGTCATCTTAAACCTATAACGTTCAATTTTGGCATGCACAATACTAATCATAATTTTAAAGATCTCTGAAGATTTGGTTACAATCGGATAAAAAACACAGAACTTATTAAGAAATTACTTTTATAAGGCGAAATCACGTGCAGATGCACCTTGTTAGTTGCTATGACACTCCGCGACATAATAATGGTGTTCAATAAACCAACTAAAGTGCCGCCAAGCTAATAATTTCGAACAAGGAAAATGTTGATTTAATATTTTGATATTTTTTAGTACATTTTTTTATTTTTAAAAAATATATTTTGATGGCAAAATTGGGTGGGTGACAGTCGAGCAAACTCGACAGTAGCTTTCTTACTTTTTATACCCGCCTATCCAAAGGGTAGAAGTGTATTATGGCTTTGTCCCGACCAAAAATGTATGTAACAGGCAGAAGGAAGCATCTCCGACCCCATAAAGTATATATATTCTTGATCAGCGTCAACAGCCGAGACGATATAGCCATGTCCGTCTGTCCGTCTGTCCGTCTGTCCGTCCGTATGAACACCTAGATCTCAGAGACTATAAGAGATAGAGCAACAAATTTTTCGCGATAGTATGTTTTATTGTTGCACGCAGATCAAGTTTGTTTTTGATTTTGGACACGCCCCTCCCGTCCCCGTAAATCGATTAAAACCGAATTGCAAGCGTCGTTTCAAACCTATAACGTTCAATTTTGGTACGAATTTGGTTACAATCGGATAAAAAACACAGAAGTTATTAAGATGTTACTTTTATAAGGCGTTACCACGTGCAACTGCTAGTGCTGCCTAGCTAGTTGCTATGACACTCCGCGACATAATAATGGTGTTCAATAAACCAACTAAAGTGCCTCCAAGCTAATAACTTCGAACAAAGAAAATTTTGATATATTATTTTTGTATTTTTTTTTTTTTTTTAAGTATTTTTTCAGTATATTTTTATACTATTATATAAATATAATATTTTGATGGTAAAATTGGGTGGCGGGTATCTCACAGTCGAGCAAACTCGACTGTAGCTTTCTTACTTGTTTTTTTCTAACAGTAAAAAAGTCAAGTATACTCCATTCCATTCAGTAAAATTGGGTGACGGGTATGTCACAGTCGATCAAAATCGACAGTAGCTTTTTTAATTGTTTTTATATAGCTTTGTTTTTTATTCTTTAACTTTGTTAGTTCTTTAGTAAACCATAATGGTCTATTAGACAATTGTGGAGTACCAAGGGGAACACAAGCATCATACAGAGAGTTTATTGTATAATAGAAAATTTCTTATCCAGGTCAATACACGAAGAAAGTTGTGACCAGTCAGTACTCGAAAGAAGCAAAGAAAGTATTTAAAGATCGATCTTCCAAAAACAACGAACTCGCTTCTGAAACCGAAACACATGTTGGTAAGTCAGTCAACACCCTCAGACTAGGGTGGTTGGGATCCTCAGGTGAAGAAATAGGATTTGATCTGGACACCGTACAGGTATTGGGATCCAAAACCAAAAATGAGATCAAGTATTTTATCTAGACAATTTGGTATAGAATTTGTTTGAGACAAAGTTATATCAAAAACGCTATCAACAAAGTCATGAGTTGACGAAGGATTTAATACGTTGGACTCACATGACGAAAGCCACGAAATTTCAGAAATATTAAAATCTCCAAGAACTATTATGAAATAATAATCAGAAAGCATTTCAGAAATACTATTGCTTATAGAAAAATTATGACAATACAATAAATTAGTTTTACAGCTACAAATTCGATATCTAAATCACTACATAAATGAATGTGCTACCCATACAGGACCTATGGGATTTTCTTGAGCGTAATTCGCCTTCAAACTATTACTTCGAAGAACATGTTGAAGGAAGTAAAAATGGAGAAATGGCATAAAATCTCCCTAGTTTCGATACCAAAAAGTTTAGTAGAAACCGTTAAAATAAAAGGGTATACAACTTCATATTAAATTTTTTGGTGTCTTGTATTTCACCGTCGAGCAAACTCGACAGTATCTTTCTTACTTGTTTTAACTGGCTTTAAGTTTGTACGCAGACTTTTTCTTGTTCAAAAACACATGCAATTTTGTCCATTAAAACTAATGGACATTATTAATAAAAAATGTGTAATAAAGTAATGATAAGATGATAACTTATTTTAATATACAACTACTTCAGTCCGCAGTTATAGAAAAAGAAGGAACAACTGCAGTGCGCGGAATGGAACATATGTATGAATATATGTACATTAATTTTTTAGCGACTGAAAACAGTGTATTCATATAGCGTTACATGCAGTACGCATTGACACGGGTGATCACTGCGGCATCACCTCTCACCAAACGTCCGCGGGTTATTTACATGTGGGTCGTACAACAAACGGTGTATGTCTATAATTGTGGCTCTGAATGTATTTTTAGTAGATTACAGAGGGGAAAGGAGGGTGGCCAACATCTAAAATAAATTACATCAGCCTATGGAGATTTTATATTTTGTCTCCAAACTTGGTAGCTCTAGTTTTTGTAGTATCTGAGATCTCAATGGTTCATACAGACAGATGAGCAGACGGACAGATGGACAGACAAATTATTAGCTTGGCGTCACTTTAATAGGTTTATTGAACACCAGCTACAGTCGAGTTTGCTTGACTGTGAGATACCCGCCACCCAATTTTACCATTAAAATATTATATTTTACAAAATATACTGAAAAAATACTAAAAAATATACTAAAAAATACCAAAATAATTTATCAAAATTTTCATCGTTCGAAATTATTAGCTTGTCGGCACTTTAGTTGGTTTATTGAACACCATTATTATTCCGCGGAGTGTCATAGCAACTAACTAGGCAGCACTAGCAGTTGCACGTGGTAACGCCTTATGAAAGTAATCTCTTATTAACTTGTGTTTTTTATCCGATTATAGCCAAATTCGTGTACCAAAATTCTACGTTAAAAACGACGCTTGCAATTAAGTTTTTTTTAAATTTGCATGGGCGGAAGGGGGTGTGGCCAAAATCAAAAACAAACTTGATCTGTGATCTTGATCTGAGATCTAGGTGTTCATACGGACAGACAGACGGACAAACGGACAGACGGGCATGGCTCTATCGTCTCGGCTGTTGACGCTGATCAAGAATATATATACTTTATGGGGTCGGAGATGCTTCCTTTTGCCTGTTACATACATTTTCGGTCGGCACAAAGCCATCATACCCTTCTACCCTTTGGGTAGGCGGGTATAAACATCAATGACTGCAAAAAAAAAAATGTATTCTTAAATATATCCTTACATTATATGTGCTTTATAAATATTTGGAGCAATTAAAAAATTTTCGAGTCTCAAATTGTCCAATCGGGCTTCGAACCGAAATTCGATCAACGCTCCGCTATACAACCAATCACGCCACCATCTTATTTTGAAGACCATGGCTAAAAATGCACTATGAGACAATTCTACTTACGCCAAAATTCAAAATTCCACTCTGCACAACTTAACCACCATCTCATTTTGATGAACGTTCTAATTATGATAAATAATATAAATATGAAAAAAGTCTGAGCCGAACTGGCCGGTATTTGAACTCGGGTCCCTTGCTACGGCTAGTGTATTACGAGTTTGCTATTACTACTCTTATATCTTCTATTTTTATCGTCCGATTTTAATGAAATTTTCACCAAACGTCCGCGCTATGATTGTTCACATGTGGGTCGTACAACAAACGCTGTATGTCAATAATTGCGGACAGACAGACAGGGCTATATCAACTCGGCTGTTGATGCGGATCAATTTTATATATATATATGGGGTCATTAAGATTGTGATTAGTATTGTGCGTATCACACTTTCTGGTTTAAAATGATGCTTGCAATTTGTTTTTTTTTTTTTTTTCTATTTGCGGGGCGGAAGGGGCGTGGCCAAAATTTAAAAATTTTAATTTAAAAAAACTTGATCTGCGTGCTTCAAAAAGACATATCCCTTTGCTTTGGCTCTTATAGTCTCTGAGATCTAGATGTTTAAGCGGACAGACCGACAGACGGACATGGCTATATCGTCTCGGCTGTTGACGCTACCAAGAATATATATACTTTATGGGATCGAAGATGCTTCCTTCTGCCTGTCACATACTTTTTCGGTTGGCGCAAAGTTTCAATACCCTTCAACCCTTTGGGTAGGCGGGTATAAAAATGATAAACCATCATTATCAGATGAGGGTCGCCCTAAAAAAATTTCGACGATCTATTACGCAATTGATGTTCAGCATCACTAATAAAACAATATGAAATAAACTGATGGTTGCTGCATGTTTTTTGTGTAAGGACTAATATAATATAATAAAATTTTTATTTAATTTTACATGTATTTTGCTTTTGAGTATGAAATTAATACCGATGCTTTTAGCTTATTTGCCACCAATACAGCAGAAATGTTTGTCGATATAGTTTTACATACCCTCTCATCTGTGCTCAAGGTTCTAATTCACAGTGCAGATATCATTAGTCATGCAGGACTTTCAATTGGCATGATGTCGGAAGAGGCGCTTGAAGCCAGGATTGAGGGTTTCCGAAATTTTCGACTAAGCCATTCGCGGAAGCTTAATATAATGGAATGGATAATGTTATGAACGGTTTCGTTAGATACTCTTATAACGCATCCTTAGTCGTTTAGGGGTACCAATAATGTTAGTGTGCGATAACGGAACAAAACTCACCAGAAAAGCATTTAAAGTATTCATGACGGATCTGGAACAGAACCCAACTAAGGACACACAGGATGTTGAAGACGAATATCGCACAATATGTAGGACACTAGATAAATTGATCACCAGCTTAACGGATTTCACAGGCTTTTCATCAGCGTGCTTATTTCAAGGTTGAGAACCGTGGGATGAATTGGTTACAAACTAAGCGGATTCCACAGGCTTTTCCCCAGCGTTCTTAGTTCAAGGTTAAGAACCGTGGTTTACAATCGGGCTTCGAGGTATTATGACATGAGGCGACTATAGTGTTCAGGTGCTCGTGCTCGTGTTGACCGCACAATACTGGGTAACACCACAAAGGTCTGGACTGAGGAAAAGGAGCCCTGGGCATATGGCAGTGAAATAGAGTAAGGGCTACCCTAGACATGATGTAGGGACCTACCGTGCTAGGTCAAGACCAACGTAAAATGGACTCGCTGACGATACAATATCAGAGCCCACTAGCTCTTCAAAGAGGCCCAAAAAGACTCATAAGGAGTCCACGAAGCCACTCTACAGCCAAGTGGTAAGCGAAGTGATATTGGGCTTCACTTCGGCTGACTCATCCAAACCCCTCTCCGCGTGGCAGTTGCCTACGTTAAAATCCAGCATTCTAAAGGCGGTGCTGTTGCCCTCCACAGCGGATGTTATCCCATGTTTTGAAGGTTGTGCAAGGACAAAACCACTGCTAATTGGGTCAGGGAAGCTGTTGAGCACATCAGATCCATCAGAGTCCTTGACGTAAAACTGCTGGAGGAAACGGAGTTTCCCAAGGCTCCCCTCATAAGAGGTTACTCCCACCACTATCGTGGAATACTTTGGGCATCAGAACGCCAGGAGCTTCTGTACGAATCTGTGACGGGTGGTGTAGCATAGCCAGAAGGCACACCATGACTCACCCCACAATGTTGGTTGAGTCTTTCAGGGCTCTGACGGAGTGAAATTCTGCTTTGGCAGGGTCAAACTGATCTTAGAGAATTCAGCTCCCAAAGCCTTATCCGCCACCCATTATCCATTCCCTTCCTCACCCGAACGAAGCCAACTTGTCAGACTATCAGCACGGCAGGTTTGATCTTCCTGGCCAAGTCGAGAGTCACCAAAGCACCATGTGTCCCAGACCACCAATCAAAGACGAACTGGGAGCTTATCAAATTCTTTGTATTACTTAAGGCAGATTTATTGGTTAGCAATCCTAAGTCTATCAGTGAGATAGAACTCTCTGCCAATCTGCTCTAAGATGTGCTTATCTTGGACGTTTAATCCTGGACGTTGACGTACTAACGGCAGTACGATCAAGTGGCCCAGCGACACCAAGCTCGGGCTTGTTAACGCGCGGACCTAGGTAGACACGACCACCCGCCCATCCGACCGAGGGGCAACCGCATAACGTGCGGGAACCGAGGTTGCGAACAATTAACACAGACAAAACAACAAAATAGTATTAGTAAAAAGAATAAAATAATAATAATAATAATATTACTACTAATAATAATAATTAGAACTATTCTTAAATACGAGCTAATGTATCTAGGAGTAATGTTTTAATTTCTAAGGTAGTGTTAGTATTATTAACTAGACTAGAAAAGTTATTATAATTTACACATAAAATACGGAAAGGATTGTGACTGGCATAGTTAGTACTACAACGGGAAAGTGAGAGGGAAGGAAATTTCTAGTCGTTCTGACCGGAACGGCAAAGCTAATCTGACTTGTCAACGGCAATGAGTCAATCTCGCCAATGATTAGTCTATGTAGAAACACTACACCTAGCATAGTTCTACGGTCAGAAAGAGAAGGAAGGTTTAGTAATAAAAGTCTACTACGATAAGAAGGCAATCTAATTGTGGGATTCCAGCTAAGACTACGAAGAGCAAAAAGAAGAAATTGTTTCTGCACTGATTCAAGCCTATCTTGATGAACCCTTTACTGGGGGAACCAGATATTAGATCCATACTCAAGAATAGGACGAACCAGTGAGATGTACAAGTGTTTAGTAATGTAGGGATCGTTAAATTCTTTTGACCAACGTTTAATAAATCCAAGGACACCCATGGTTCTATTAGAAGCAGCCAAAATATGCTTATCAAACTTTAATTTTCAATCAAGAAGGATACCTAAATCAGTTACTGACTCTATTCGCTCAAGTGGAGTATCATTAAGATGATAATTATTTAAATAAACTTATAGCACACCACGATTGAAAACAATCAAGGTCAGATTGCAATCTGAGGCTATATATGGGATCATTAAAAGTCAGACAAATCTTAACATCATCTGCATACATAAGTATGCGAGAGTATGATATAACGGACGGTAGATCATTTATAAATAATGTGAACAGCAATGGGCCTAAATGACTTCCTTGGGGTACGCCGGAAGTGACTTGGACAGTCTTGGACACAGAGCCCTTGTAAAATACTCTTTG
The DNA here is from genome assembly GCA_018150935.1 of Drosophila pruinosa. NCBI lineage: Eukaryota > Metazoa > Arthropoda > Insecta > Diptera > Drosophilidae > Drosophila > Drosophila pruinosa. Next base: position 13,262 of record JAECWR010000294.1, read on the forward strand.
AATTCTAAATGAAAGATATGAAGATATCCACAAAATTAAGTTCTGTGGAAATCCAAGAAGATTGAGCTTGTATAAAAAGAGACTATGGTTGACAGAATTAAAAGCCTTACTGAAATCAGTGTAAATGACATCCGTTTGCATTTTTGATTGGAACCCTTCAATAACAATTGATGAGAATTCTAATAAGTTAGTGGTAGTAGACCTACATTTCACAAACCCATGCTGGTAGGGTGAAATTATAGATTTACAGCAGTGTTGCAGTTGAGAAGTTATTAGTTTCTCAAATGCTTTGGGAATAGCAGACAACTTGGAGATACCTCTATAGTTTTGAACGTTGGATTTATTTCCTTTTTTCAAGAGATTAATAATGTAAGACTCTTTCCAAAGATTAGGGAAAGAGCACAACTCTACAGACAATTCAAATAATTTTAAAAGTGGTTTACAAAGTCCCTCTGCACAGAACCTAAGCATGCAACAAGGAACGCCGTCAGGGCCAGGAGAGAAAACTGGTTTACATGACTTAAGTTCACGTAAGAGTAAACTTTCAGACAGTAAGGGACCAAAAATGCAATTCGCTTGATTTACTTGATACGGATAAGACTGGGCTCTATAAAAAGTTGATGTGGAATAGATCGTTTGAAAAAATCAGCAAACAGATCGGCAATGCCACGATCATTAAAAGCTGTCTTTTTTTCATAAAATAATGTTGTTGGAAGTGTTGACGTCTTTCGCTTCGAATTAACGAAGTCATAGAAGCGTTTCGGGTCACGCTGAAACGTAAGTCTGCACCTTCTCAAATAATCCTTGTAGCAAAGATTATTTAGCGTGGAGAAATCGGAACGAGCAACAGTGTAGCGAGAAAAATTTAGAGAGAGCCAGTTTCCTTATATTTTTTATGAAGCTTTGATTTTTTATTCTTTAACTTTGTTAGTACTTTGGTAAACCATAACGGTCTATTAGACAATTGTGGAGTACCAAAGGGAACACAAGCATCAGTTTAATGTAGAATAAAAAATTTCAACTGCCTTGTCCAGGTCAATACACGAAGAAAGTTGGGACCAGTCAGTACGTGAAAGAAGCAAAGAAAGTTTTTTAAAATCGGTCTTCCGAAAACAACGAACTCGCTTCTCCGGTAAAACACCTGCAACCGAAACACTTGCTGGTAAGTCAATCAGCACCTCCAGAGTAGGGTGGTAGGGATCCTCAGGTGAGGAAATAGGATTTAATCTGGACACCGTGCAGGTATTGGGATCCAAAACAAAAATCAGATCAAGCATTTTGCCTAGACAATTTGGTATAGAATTTGTTTGAGACAAAGCTATATCAAAAAGGCTATCAACAAAGACATGAGTTGACGAAGGATTCAATACGTTGGACTCACATGACGAAAGCCACGAAATTCCAGAAATATTAAAATCTCCAAGAACTATTAAGAAATCACGATCGGAAAGCTTTTCAGAAATACTATTGATTACAGAAAAATGGGATAAATACAGAGAGTTATCTGAGGCAGGAGGTATATATGAGCAGGTGATAAAAATACTAAAACTACAATAAATTAGTTTTACAGCTACAAATTCGATATCAAAATCACTACCTAAATCTACATGCTCAGAAGAGATATCAGCATCGACAGCAATAAGTACACCACCACCACGACGCTGCATGCGATCACAGAAAATTTGTTAGTAAAGATTTCAGTATTCAGAATATCATGCCTTAACCAAGTTTCAGTGAAGGCAATGACATGAAAAGGACAATTTAAGCTATCTAAATAAACATTATTAAGTTTACTACAAAGGCCTCTTACATTTTGATAGCCAAGCAGGAGAGAAGTTAGTTTTTTGAGCTATCAGATGGAGTTTGAGGCTTAGAGGAATTAGTGGTAACATTTGGAAGTAAAATCGGTGGCCGATTTTTCTTTTTATTTACATACTCTTTAATAATTAAGTATTCCGGTCAGAAGTCTTTTGAGCAAACTTTACTAAAATGCTCGGCAGGAACACTTATTTTGAATGATGCGATTTCCCGTTCATATGAGAATTTAAATAATAGGGACGCTCTCACTAACTACAACAAAAGCATTAGACGAGCTAAACGCGATACATGACGCATATACTGTGCTAGCAGAGAATCGTTGCAAGGCAGCGAGACTCCATAAAGTATTGGCCAAAGGGGATGGGGCTTCTCAAAAGAACCGGCTCTGACGTAGTGTCAAGGGAAAGTGAAATTCTCCTTTGCCAGCTTCAAGCTTAACAATTCATTTCCCAAAGCCTTCTCCACCAGCCCTGCTCTATCTTTCGCCATCTATTCCCTCGCCAGCCAGTCCCCTCCGGCAACGGGGACATTGGTCCTCACCGGACTGTCAACAATAGCTGATCACTATGTGCCCTTCACCAGCACTGCGGCCGCAAAGGCACCAAGGACCCTTAGCCCACTCCACCGGCCATCGTGGTCACGGCTTGCTCTCATCCAAGAACTATGATTGATCAGTAGCCTTTCTGCTTAAGACGCCGTCGATACCTCTACATCCCACGCAGTTTGCATCAGAGTGTAGACTCTGCAAAAAAGACGACTAGGAGAAAACATGTGCACGTGGATAACGCAGGTCCCGAGCATATTATGTGTTCCTCGACGAAAGATTACTTTGCTTCATCCGGGAAGCAGATCATCTTTTGTCTAGATAGGGAGAGCTTTACTGGCACAAAAGATTACCATGGTCGCAGTGCCTCGGTCCTTCCCTGCTGGGAGACTCCCACTCCCTTACTTTCTACTAACAATAATAATACATATACGAATAGTGAGTCGGTAATAAAGAGTAATAGTAATAGACCTAATTTGAGATATAATGTTTATAAGATCCAAAGTTAGTTTAAATAGATTAAAAGTATGGGTGGGGGCAGAACCCCAATAAATAGAAAATAGTTAAAAGAGCATGAACAGAAACAGAAGCTTTAAAAAGAGCGGAAAAGCGCATCAGAAGCTTATTGAAAGTGCGCATGAGAGGCGGAAGTGTTTTGGTGAAAAGCGCCTCCGCCCATATCGCGAGGGGCGCCTCGCGCAAGTGATAGAAGTCGAACGAAGGAGAAAAAGCGATCATAGAGGAAACGCGTAAGTCCGGCGGCAACGGCCCAATTATCTTTACATTCATTACAACAGTAACATTCTTACAATATCAAATGACAGAAAATGACAAGAGTCAATTAAAACATATAAATAATTTTCATATTAAATAAACTAACTAATTGTGCGGTACCATATAATATCAAAGACAGAAAATTACAGCAAGGTTCACATCATTATTATTGGTCAATTTGCACAGCTTGATAAACTAAAAAGATTATTATCGGCAAAGAATTCAGAGAAGAACAGATTTTGAGAATATCGCATTCTGTCTCACAAAACAAAATAGAAATAGAAAGGTTTCATTCGACTTTGTTTAAAAAAGAGGACTTATTCTTTAGGAAGTCCTCTTTTTTAATCAAAAATGAAAAATTTTGGTTTATTATATAAATGTTTATTGGTAATTGTGAAATGAAATGCATTTAAAATAATTCAATTAATAATGAGCTTGAGCACACAACCTACAGAACTGATACTCTCAAATCGACTCTTCAGTTTCGATAGATCTTTTGAAAATAAAATACTGCGATTGCAGAGTTGCTCCACAACTGTACTTATCCTCTCCATCTCCATCTCCTCCATCTACATCAAAGGTCAAAGGTCAAAGGTCAAATCTCAAAGGTCAAAGGTCAAAGGTCAAAATGATTCCCGGAGAAGGAGGAGCAGAAAATTAATATGTATATTATATATAATATAGAGACAACAATCTCATTTTGGTTCGATTGGCACATGGAAGAAATCGTTTTCAAGATTAAGAGTGGTGAACACATTATGACACAAGGTGTGGCAAATTAATATCTGATTGGTTTGTTGTTGAAAGCATACTCTTCATTTGTCTTAGGGCAAAATTTAACTAATTGGCCGGAAATAATCAGATCACCAACATCCAAAACTGTGTTTCCCATAACAGCTGAATATTTAATATTGTCTCGGTCAACTAAATGAAAACTATCTAGCCTATTTAGCTCACTGTTGTAGATTCCAAAAAGATTCTTTCACTTAACTTATTGAAAATAAATTTTCCAGAGTCGACTGCATTTACTATTGTGTGCGCGCTCTTTACTTGCTTAACTGATGTTGAAATATCATATTCTGCTGATTTGTGACCTGATTGACTGCACTTAAAGCATTTTACTGGCTCTTTGCAATTCGCTGCCAAATGTGATGGATGACAGCATTTAAAGCATTTCCTATTTTTTATGGCATTTGTTTTTTCAGCATCAATTTTCTTGTCTTTAAATCCTTCATCTTTTTCGATATGCGTTTGATGTCGACTGCTAGGAATCTTTTCGTAAATTAAAACTTACTGTTTTAACTCTGGTACTGTCCTAGTTTGGTACAAATTACTTTTTGCCCCTTGAATTGGGAATACTTTCAATGAAGTACTCTATTAAGCTTTTCTCGTCTAAACTAACTGACGTGCCGATATCCTTGAGACTATTCAAATATTCTCTGTAGTCCTTACCTACACGCTTTCGCCGATTTCTTAACATACGATGGAATTCAATTGATGCTCCAAACTCTGCCAACAATAGTTGTTAAAGTGAATTCCAATCAGAAATACTGTTTTGACTGCGCATGAATATTTTTGCTGCCCCTTTTAGCAATTGCTTTGAATATGTAAACTTTTGCATTATCTTCAAATTCTTGAATCCATGGTTTAACTGATGCCTGCCCTAATCCACTAAACTGACACAATGAATCTTCGATATCCCATAGCGTTAACGTAGAACGAGTTTCAGGAAGCTGTTACCGCATCGTCATCATTGTTTACATCAATGTGCGATCCAAAACTTTCTAAAAATCGATCAATGTTTGCTTTCTGCCTGTGGTAAATAAGTTACATTCTGCCAACTTTACTCGTAAATCTATAAACTGTAATGCTAAGATGTCGTTTCTGTTCATGTTGCTACTGTTGTTGTTCGTGCTTTACTAGTATTTAAAATATTTCGTAAAACAGAATTTTTTTTCTGGGTGGTAAATACAATTAAATGTTTTAAATATTTTGCAACTTTAAGCAATATTAAATTAAAATCATTAATCTGCTGTTACCTCACAATTTTTGCACTGCGTCCCTGTATGTAGAATGTATTGCACCCTCTCCGATTTTCTCAATTCAGTGTATCTGCGAACTGTCTGCTCCTATCAATACTAATCTCCACTTTCAGCCTCTCCAAACCAGTCCGAGCTCCAACGTACACGAAGTCCTTACAGATCGTAGATCGGCTCTCCACTTTCAATGAATTGAATTTCGCAATGTCACATCACTATTCCGGGATTTGATTTCCAGAATAATCGCCACTTGCCTTACAATTTTAGAGAATTATAGTTCAATCAAGTCTTTTCTGTGCCACTGTTATTCTTATTTTTGCTAACAAATCTACTACGCATTAGAAGTATTTTACAATGTTCTTCTCATTTAAGCCACATAAGAAGCTATCCCAGTTCTGACACCAAATTTGTAGGATGGTCGATGGGCATCTAGTTCACATTACATCAAACACCGTTTTTTTTTTTTATACTTTGCTTTTATTTATTGAATCTTTTCATTTTCGAGACTAACAAATAAGTGTATCAAATCTTATATTATAACCTAACTAGCAGTCATGTAGATTGCAACAGTAGAAATGGTCTGACAAATTATGGCTGGGTTGAAAGGTTAAGACCCTTGCGAGGGGATTTGGGAGGGCAGATACTTTTTCATTGTAAGACGCTTTTTGCTTGTCTACTTCATCTTTGAATGCGAGAATGCCGAGGTCTCTGTGGATGTTTTGGTTTAGAATATTCCATGGTGCCCCAGTGATAGTTCGCAGGATCTTTGATTGAGCGCGCAGTATGATGTCTATGTTGGTTCTGCTCGCGTTCCCCTAAAGCTGGAAGCCATACGTCCAAATTGGCTTTAGAGTACAGTTGTAAAGCAGGACCTTGTAGTCCAGACACAAGGGCGATCGGGCGTTTATATTCCAGTGGAGACTGCTGGCTTTCAGCTTTAGGTGTAGTTTCTTGCATTCGATATGTCTACGCCATGTTAGACGTCTGTCGAGATGGATGCCGAGTTACGTTACGTCATTGACTTGCGGGATCTGCGTGCTATTCAGGCAGAGCGGAGGGCAAGTTTGCCTGTTAAGAGTAAACGTTGTGTTTACACTTTTGTTCGTATATTTTAATATGCCAGTCAGACAGCCACTTCTCGACTACCATGGGGTGATTGGCGAGTTGGGTTGTTGCACGGACTGGGCATCTGGAGCGGTCATTGAAGGATCATTTGATCTTTCTGGGGTCTGCAAGCCAATATGTGGGGCTACAGGGAGAAGCGTAGTCCAATTTACTGCTCACTTTTATAAGTGCGTTATTCAGTTGCCTTCCCTTGGGAGTCACGAGGTCATTTTCATTATACTTTGTTGCCTGGTAAACATCATAGTTTTCAAATTACTTTGCGGCTGCCTTGGGACCTGCTGAGCGATTTCTGAGTGGCTGGAATGGATTTTCCATGCCTGTTCGTAGTGCTTCGGCGTAGGAGAAGCCCTTAGTGGTATTTAGCAGACCGAATGATGATCTGGTTGCCTTGGCAAAAAATACGTCTGGCGTACTTTTTTCAGTCCTTAAATGCATTTTGCGTATTTTGTTAAAGCGTAACTGTCGCTCGTTGTATGCGACTCTTTTACTTCTTGTAGACCGTTTACTAGGGGAGTCTGCGTGGGATCACACAATTATAGCGCCTTCATTGATACTGATCAATCAGTTCCCGACACCGCCAATCAGTTAGTCTGGAAAAGTAATGCAGAAAGCCACAAGTGCTCTATGAAAATTTGCGGTGGTTCAAAGTTCATCACCTAAGCAATAATTGTGGATTTAAACATCGATGGAAAAATAATTACATCTGAAGAATATAGACGACAATCTTTTGCACAAGGACTTTCTATTGGGACAGGATGTCATCAACTATGAGCCAGACGAAATCGACGTTAAACGGGCAATCTATTAGCCTATTGATCTTATAAGCGATCTAGTTTCAAATTGACCACAACCCCTTCATCCCCCGTAACTCGAAAAAACCGAATTGCAAGCGTCGATTTAAAGCAAGAACGTTCAGTTCACCTACAATACTATTCATCATCTTAATGATCTCTGAAAATTTAGTTACAATCGGACATCCTCCGGGCATCATTTTAAAATATACTAAAAACTACCAAAGGTGTGATCGAGCGAAGCGTATTATCTCTCTCTCTATCTCTCGTTAAGTATTATATATACCTGAAAAGATTGAACATTATTTTCACGGTCATCTGACAATAAAGTGCATATATGCTCAGCTCTCTCTATACCTCCCCTGAGCGGCTCATCGAGACTATCAAAGGGCGCGCGAATAAGCAACATTAAAGTGCTCCAGGCGAACCTGCACGTCGGTGATGACGAAATATACCGGGCTCTCGCCCAGGAACCATGGTTGATCTGTGACCATATACGTGGACTATCATGCGGATAATGTAAGTTGTTATATGACCGTATGGGAGCTGCCCCTCGCACTGCTATACTTTTAGATACCAGTTTAAGATATTTCCCATTAACCAAATTAATCCTCAGAGACCTGGTGGCAACGGCTATTGAGCTAGCCACTGCAGACAGTGTCTGGGAAGTTGTGATCGCCTCCGCATACTTCCCGGGCGACGCTGGATGATGTACCCCCAGCAGAGGTCCAGTGATTGGTTGAATTCTGTCGCCGCAACAATAAGCCGCTCGTGATCGGCTGTGATGCTAATGCACATCCCACGATCTGGGGGAGCAGCGACATCAACAAACGTAATGAGTCCCTCTTTATCTACTTATTGTGCTGTTAATTAGATGTAGCTAACATAGGGTATAAATCCACTTTTACTAACGCCATTAGGGAAGAGGTTTTAGATCTCACCCTAATCAGCAACTCGATAGCGAGTTCGATTGTCCAACTGCCGGGTCACAGATGAAGCCACTTGTCAGACTGATGGTTTGACAAGGTGGCTTCAGGTTTGACCTTCCTGGACAAGTCGAGATTCGCCAAAACTTCTTCTGTCCCAAAAAGACGAATTGGGAGCAGCAGAATTTTGGTTGGCAATCGTAAGTCTATCAGTGAGATGGAACTCGCTGACAACCGTAAAATTCAATGGTAGAATGAGGAACTGGCTATACTTAGAAGGAGGGTTAGAAGCCTATTTAAAAAGGCTAAATCTAACCGTGCAAGTTGGGACGTCTTTACGGAGGCTCTCACCAACTACAACAAAAGCATTAGACGAGCTAAACGTGATACAATGCGCAGCTACTGTGGTAGCAAAGACTCCTTGCCAGAGTTTCGTCAAATGGAATAGGGAATAGGGCTTCTAAAAAGAGCAGATGGCTCTTTCACTCAAAATCACAGGGAAACACTTGAGCTTTTTACTACAAGTCTAGAATCCAGATATCTCCAGTTGCGATGACGCCATTTTGTCACCGGACTCTCGTGGGTTCAGCTTTTCTGGATCCATCTTCGACCGCGAAAAGGTCAAATGGGCTGTAGATTCTTTCGGTCCCTGCAATGCCCCCCGGATGTGATAAATTAAAACAGCCTGGCTCATACACTTTATCCACTGGTCGGCCTTCTTAGAGCTAGTTTTACTTATGGATATATACCCAGTTCTTGGAGAATAGTAAATGTGGTATTCATTCCCTAATAAGAGAATCGACCGCTTGACCAGCCTAAGTCCTATTGGCCGATCAGTCTTACTTAATTTCTGCTTAAGACGGCAGAAAGGCTGATAGATATGCACATTCGGTGCTCTCTACAGACGTCGACACCACTGCATCATACGCAGTTTGCGTATATAGCCGGTAGATCGACGGAGGTCGCTCTCCACAGGTTAGTGGGGAAAGAATATTGCCTTATGCTCTTTTCTGGATATATAAGGTGCTTTTGATAATATCGGCTACGGGTCCATCTCTACTGCTCTAGAGCGTAGACGAACTTCCCGTCCCTTGATCCGGTGGATTGACGCTATGCTCACCGGATAATCACTTCCACCTTGGACTCCACGACTGCATGCATTAATGCAGTCAAATGCTTTCCCAATGGAGGGGTTCTATCCCCCTACTCTGGTCCCTAGTAGTTAACGAACTACTAGTCTTACTCTACGAGAAGGGCGTTGAAGCGATCGGCTATGCTGACAATCGGCTATCGACTAGTCTAATCAAAGACATTCCTGGCATAGATATCTGCACTAGATCAGATATTATGACAAAGGAACTTTTCTTTGGTTATAAATTCAGAACCCTCATCCCGGATTGAAAGGACTGGGACACTGGCAACCCTACCATCGACCCCCACGGTATCCACTGGTATACCGACGGGTCAAAAAATGATCAGGGGGTTGGAGATGGGATCTTTGGAACCAATTCCAAAACCTCAATTGCTATTTTCAAATCGCCCACAGTCTCCCAATCTGGGTTCATGCTATAGAGTTCTGCTGCCGTCTGATCCTAGAGAAGGGGATTAGAGGAATTAATACATCTACGTCATCTCTGACAGCCAAGCTGCCATCTTAGCCCTCTCTTCTAAAAGAGTAAGCTCTCGATTGGTGGCCGACTGCTAAAACTGCCTCCAGAGACTGTCTCCACTAACAACGTCACCCTTCTATGAGCACCTGGACCTCTGGTATCCAGGGCAATGAGCTGGCGGACGAACTTGCGAGGGCCAGCTCGTCAACAACTTTTTCCGGCCCTGAGCCCTTCTGTGGCGTGGGATGGTCAACCACCTCAGCTATTGCGAAAACCTATGCTGTTAAATTGACTGATTGCTACTGAACTGTACATCCAGGGATGCGGTAAGCCAAGGAGCTTATCAATCCCGTAGTTGACCGCCAAAGAACTAGCATACTCTCCCGGAGGGATCTTCATCTCCATCCTTGTAAAGTTTAATCGCAACCAAAATCACTTTGTTCGCTCACTTTTCTTTCCACAAGCGACCAATTTGCAAGTGACTTGGAAAGTATTTTTTAAACTAATAATCAATTGGCATCTGCCCAAATTATATCATAATTTATATTTTTACGCTTATTGTCAACAGCGCCAAAATACGGCAAGCGCACGTCAGTAATATTTCATAGTATTTTAATACTCTTTGTGAACATTCCCATCGATCAAAGGTAAATTTATATACCCTTAAGATTCGCCTAATATAATATATTTTATACCGAAATCGAGTCCCCTCCTGCATTTACAAGGCGTCTGCCATCAGATCTACGGATCTGTAGCGCTTCGGATCCACTGAATAAAAACCAGTAAAGCAACGCGCCACGCGCAATATTAAGACAGCCAATAGCGCCTAATTAAACACCGCAACCATGTGCACCCAATAGGATTGATCAATCCCACCTAATAATACGCATCTTAATAAAAACTGCCTAAGCATTGCTAGCTGGTATACTGACCGCCACCAGGAAAAGTCAATTCCAACCTCAAAGTTGCCGTGGAGAACATGCTAAGTCTCGCTCTGGATGTTTTTTTTTTTAGGTCATTGATTTAAAAAAAATTATGACGTTTTGCGTTTGTTGAATGTGCGTAACAGACAGAAGGCGGCGTCTGTGACCCCATAAAGTATATATAGTGACATATTCATTCTTCATATGAAAAGCTAAAGCCGATCTTTTGGAAAGCTTCACTCTTCAAAAGCTTCGTAATTAACATTCTCCCAAAACACCAACCGCTTAACGGTAACAAGCTTAATGATCCGATAAGCTTGAAATGTAGAACTTAAAACGCTTATGTTAATCCTCTATAAAAGGTTTGCTGGACTGAAAGAATACATTTGTAAAATAGTTCAAAACTGAAAACACAATCAAATAAAGATTATAAAACAAATAAATAAATATTTTTTTATTAACCTAAAAAATTTAATTGGCGCAGCCGGTAGGATACTGATTAAGTCCTAGTAAACTCGTTATCCTTTGACAATCTAGTGAAAAAAGGAAACTTGTACGACCAAGTAACCTTTTCTGATTGTACCCGCGAATTGGCCGCAACAAAGTGATTTCGGTACGTTTAAAGTGACTAAAATCAGTATCCGCACAAGAACCTGTGCGATCGGAGTTCATTTAAAGACCTAGTTTTGTGGCCCGCTTCGTGAAGTGAGACCGCTACTAAAAAACAAGACAGAAAGCTAGAGTCGAGTTTGCTCGACTGTGAGATACCCGCCACCCAATTTTACCATCAAAATATTATATTTATATAATAGTATAAAAATATACTGAAAAATACTACAAAAAATACTACAAAATAATATATCAAAATTTTCTTTGTTCGAAATTATGAGCTTGGCGGCACTTTAGTTGGTTTATTGAACACCATTATTATGTCGCGGAGTGTCATAGCAACTAGCTAGGTGCAGCTCCACGTGGTAACGCCTAATAAAAGTAATTTCATAATTTCCGATTGTAACCAAATTCGCAGAGATCATTAAGATAGTGATTAGTATTGTCCGTACCAAAATTGAACGTTCTAGGTTTAAAACGACGCTTGTAATTCTGTTTTTTTTAATTTGCATGGGCGGAAGGGGGCGTGGCCAAAATCAAAAATAAACTTGATCTGCGTGCAACAATAAGACATACTGTCGCGAAAAATTTGTTGCTCTATCTCTTATAGTCTCTGAGATCTAGGTGTTCATACGGACGGACAGACGGACAGACGGACATGGCTATATCGTCTCGGCTGTTGACGCTGATCAAGAATATATATACTTTATGGGCTCGGAGATGCTTCCTTCTGCCTGTTACATACATTTTCGGTCGGCACAAAGCCATAATACCCTTCTACCCTTTGGGTAGGCGGGTATAAAAGATCAAGGTGCACAGTGCAGTCCACTAAGACATAAGACTCAACATACTGTAGCAGTCTGTGAACAAGAACAGAAGCTAACTAAATAAAACTATAATGGCGTTAAGAGCGGAAAATCTGTCTCAATTACTTCAGCAAATACACCAAGTGTTGAATTTACACCCTCCGAACGACATTCGACAGAAGGCAATCATATTTTGAGCCATCGAACTTCAAATTGTCGGAGATGCAGAAAAAGTTTCCCAATTTGGAATGCACAACGAATGGACAACTTTAAAAGACGCCCTAATCAAGGAATTAAAGACTCAGACGCCCCTAGAGGAACTACTAGGAAGGTTGTATCGCACACCTTTTAAAGGTAACTTACGTCTATTCTGTAAACAATTAGAAGATAAGTCAACTGTAATTATAAATAAGTTAGCATTAGAAGATGACTGAAATAATATAGCGGTTTATACACAAGCAATGGCAACTACTATATAAAATACAATTCAACGCTCACTCCACAATAGGTTGTTCATGACAATACCAACATTAATCAAATCAAAAGCACTCACCCCAACCAACGATTCGTTCGCCACTTTATTCTATTAACAAATCCCACGCAGACCCAAAACACTAACGTAAACAATCAAACCCCTTTTTAACAAAATCCTTCGACCAGACAACAGCAATTTGATCAGAACAGAAATTTATACAACGAATTCAGAACAGACTTACTTCATGACCGTCAAAACGACACCCGAAACCGACCCACCCAACAACCAAGAGTGAAGAATAGGCGTTTTAAAGAAGGCAGCGGACAGTCACGTATGCAGACAGATTAGATTACGATAACGAAACTGACCACTACGACAATAACGACGAACAGTTCCACAAAGATCAATTACAGAATACTCACATGTTTACAGATCAGCAATATCAATAAGCTGAAAATTTTCCAATACCAGCCTGGGAGCCCATCAATACATAGAGATCATTTTTTAATAACCACAGATATAGGCATAGTTTTGGCCGTCAGCCGTCAGAGGAAGCAAGGGGACCAACATGTAATCCCAGTATTGGCTGGGGCACGTGCCGTCCTTGCTCCTACTGTCGGAAGTGCGACTATACTCTCCACGCGAGGGCGGCTGGAAGCAGACCCCTAGCACGGTCATGTCTCTGCTAGAGGTGCTGACTAATTGTAGTCGGGCGAAGATCGTGAATCTATAAATCACCCCAATCCAAGGTGTAACAGCATACGCTGATGGATGCATGGCCGGGGGTAGCCCGGTCTCTAGTATGCGGACTCTGGATACCTGTCGTCCACCAGTTTCATTTAGACTTTCCACGGTATGCGGGCTATGCCGTGGATGACCTTCCCTTCCCACCTACTCGTGGGATCTTAATTAATGGATCAATTTTTAAAAATAGAAAAGTCTGATACGGCTTTTAAAGTATCATCTCCGGGCGATGCCTTCACGGCCGACCCCTATACCAGCACTGCAGCCAGTGGGCTGCTGGCTTCCACCCCAATACTACGGGTCTCGACTCTAGTATTCTAGGGGACCCGGATAGGCCACGAACTCCCTTGGACACAGGGTTCGCTAGTGCTGAACTTCCGTCCAGTAGCGGTTCAGTCCGTCAGCAACCCGTCGAGGTATTGTTCTCGGACGAGGAAGCTAACTGCGACCGAATCAGCTTTGCTGACGACGCTTCCGTGGCCTCTCAGAGGTCAGGCCTTACGGAAGCAGGCTCTCAGATCCAGTTGCTGCGGCTGGAATCTAAGGACGCCTTTATTAAATTGAAGAGCCGCGAGAAGAAGCTTTTTAAAGCTGCACTCGCAAAGGGTTCTAACAGAGAGGAGGCTCTGGCTATCGCCACTGCGCCCCCCGTTAACACCAAGGTTAAACGGACGCGCGCTGACGATACCATCGTCGAGCCCAAAAAGACTCATAAGGAGTCCACGAAACCACTCTTCAGCCAAGTGGTTAGCAGCGTGAATTTGGGCTTCACTTCGGCTGATCCTACCAAACCCCTCTCAGCGGAGCAGTTGGCTACGTTGAAATCCAGCATTCTAAAGGCGGTGCTGTTGCACTCTTCACTAACGGTTAGTCCAGGTTTCGAGGGTTGTATACCCCGAAATGAGTGGCTGCTTTTGGTGTGCGAGGATAACAGCACTGCCAATTGGGTCAGGGGAGCTGTTGGACACATCAGGTCCATCAGCGCCCTCAACGTCAAATTGCTGGAGGAAACGGAGTTCCCCAAGGCTCACCTCATCAGAGGTTACTTTCCCAGTAGTGCTGAGTACTCTCCTGCAACCATCCTGGAATTTATTGGGCTCGAGAACGCCAGCAGCTTCTCCACGAAGCTGTGGCGGGTGGTGCAGCACAGACTTAACGGCACAACGACTCACCTCGCAATGTTGGTTGACGAGGAGTCGTACAGGGCTCTGACGGAGTGCCAAGGGAAGGTGAAATTCTGCTTTGGCAGGGTCAAACTGATCCTAACGAATTCAGCTCCCAAAGCCTCCTCCGCCACCCCTGCTCCTTCCACATCCTCACCCGCTCCCTCTCTTGCCAGTGCCGCTCCCTACGGCGCCAGTGGTTCCCTCAGGGATTTCTGCATTGGCTGACCCTGTGGCCTCCACGAGCGTTGCGACCGTATTGGTTCCCAAGGTTCCTTCCCCCACCCCACCGGCCATTGTGGTCACAGCCCCGAAGGGCCCAACTAGACGGGTGACAAGTGGTCACCGTCCGTCAACCGTCAGAGGTGCCTCGGCCAGGCCCACTGCCAGCACCTCAGGCCGCAACCCACCCGCAAGGGCACCTCCCACGAGCGGGGTCGCAGGCGACCTCCCCGAGTGGCTCGTCCCGACCGCCGAAGGGCATTCACGGAAACGACTCTCGGGGGGCAAGGCAAGTGGCCTTGTCTCAACCGCCATCAGGAGGGAAGATGAGCAAGCTTAAAGTGCTCCAGGCGAACCTGCACCACGCTATCAAATCAACCTGGCTCTCGTCCAAGAACCATGGTTGATCGGTGGCCAAATACGTGGACTTTCATGTGGATCATGTAAGTTGTTATATGACCGTATGGGAGGTGCCCCGCGCACTGCTATACTTATGGATAACAGTGTCAGACATTTCCCACTAACTAACTTCATCCACAGAGACCTAGTAGCAACGGCTATTGAGGTAGCCACTGCAGACGGTTTCCGGGAAGTTGTGATCGCCTCCGCATACTTCCCGGGCGATGTGGATGATGTACCCCAGCAGAGGTCCAGCGGCTGGTGGAATTCTGTCGCCGCAACAACAAGCCGCTCGTGATCGGCTGTGATGCCAATGCACATCACACGATCTGGGGGAGCAGCGACATCAACAAACGTGGTGAGTCCCTCTTAGACTACTTATTGTGTTGTCAATTAGATGTAGCTAACATAGGGTGCAAACCCACTTTTATAAATGCTATAAGGGAAGAGGTTTTAGATCTCACTCTAATCAGCACGTCGATAGCAAGTTCGCTTGTTAATTGGCGAGTCACAGACGAAGCCACTTTGTCAGACCATCAGCACATCAGGTTTGACCTCCCTGGCCAAGTCGAAATTCGCCAAAACTCCTTCTGTCCCAAAAAGACAAATTGGGAGCTTTTTAAAGCCTCTGTAGCTTTCAAAGCAGACCTATTGGTCAGCAATCCTAGCTCTATCAGTGAGATAGAGCTGGCTGCCAATCTGCTCCAAGATGTGCTTATCTCATCCTTCGAGGACAGCTCAGTCCAGAAGATCCTAAGGGTCAATCGGAAAATTCCGTGGTGGAATGAGGAACTGGCTGTCCTTAGAAGGAGGGTTAGAAGCCTTTTTAATAAGGCTAAATCTAACCGTACTAGTTGGGACGTCAATAGAGACGCTCTTACCAACTACAACAAAAGCATTAGACGAGCTAAACGCGATACATGGCGCAGCTACTGTGGTAGCTTAGAATCGCTGCCAGAGGCAGCGAGGCTTCATAAAGTATTGGCTAAAGGGTCGTCTAATGGAATAGGGCTTCTTAAAAGAGCAGATGGCTCTTTCACTCAAGATCGCAGGGAAACACTTGAGCTTCTACTGCAAGTCCACTTTCCGGGTTCTGTGGCGAATCCAGATCTCTCCGGTCGCGATGACGCCACTTTGTCACCGGACTCAACCTATCTGGATCCATCTTCGACCCCGAAAAGGTCAAATGGGCTGTAGATTATTTTGCACCTTTCAAAGCCCCAGGGGGTGACAAAATCTTCCCAGCCCTTATTCAAAACAGCATGGCTCATATTATTGATCCACTGGTCGGCCTTCTTAGAGCTAGTTTTACTTGGGGATACATACCCATCTCTTGGAGGAGAGTTAATGTAGTATTCATCCCCAAGCATGGGAATCGTCCGCTTGACCAGCCTAAGTGCTATCGGCCGATCAGTCTTATTTCCTTTCTGCTTAAAACGGCGGAAAGGCTTATAGATATGCACATTCGGTGCTCTCTGCAGACGTCGACACCTCTGCATCCCACGCAGTTTGCTTACATAGCCGGCAGATCGACGGAGGTCGCTCTTCACAGGTTAGTGGGAAAAACTGAAAGAGCCTTTGTATCCAAGAACATTGCTTTGTGCTCTTTTCTGGATATAGAAGGTGCTTTTAATAATACCGGCTACGGGTCAATCTCTACTGCTCTAGAACGTAGAGGAACTGCCCGTCCTTTGATCCGGTGGATTGAAGCTATGCTCAAACACCGGATTATCACTTCCACCCTGGACTTCACGACTGCATGCATTAATGCAGTCAAAGGCTGTCCCCAGGGAGGGGTTCTATCCCCCCTACTCTGGTCCTTAGTAGTTGACGAACTACTAGTCTTACTCTCCGAGCAGGGCGTTGAAGCTATCGGCTATGCTGACGACCTGGCTCTAATAGTGACCGGGAACTATACCAGCACCGTGACAGAGTTGATGCAATCAGCTCTGAACACGGTTAGTAGATGGTGCGCAGATGTTGGCCTTAGCATCAATCCACTAAAAGCTATTATAGTTCCTTTCACTAGGCGCTATTCCGTTGACATTGGTCAACTTTATATCAGCGGCTCCCCTGTGGGGCTATCCAACGAAGTCAAATATCTAGGGGTGACCCTCGATTAAAGACTACATTGGAACTCCTACCTCAGCAACACCCTCACAAAGGCGACCCATGCCATGTGGGCCTGCAGGAGATTCTTTGGTAGATTCTGGGGTCTTAAATCCTGCACCAGCCGGTGGCTTTTTGCCATAATGGTCAGACCCATCGTCACATATGCTGCTATTGTGTGATGGCCAAAGGTTACGCAGGTCACTGCCATCAGCAAATGCAATAAATTGCACAGGCTGATGTGCCTCTCACTGACAGGTGAACTTCGTACCTGTCCCACCGCAGCAATGGAATCGATACTGAATCTGACTCCGCTGCATATCCAAATTAAAGAAGTCGCTGCTTTGAGCCTTCTTAGAATTAAGCTCCAATCAGGGCTTCTAGCTACCGAATCAGGACATGCTAGCCTGATCAAAGATATTCCTGGCATAGATATCTGCACTAGATCAGATACTATGACTAAGGAACTGTTCTTTGGTGCTAAATTCAGAACCCTCATCCCGGACCGGAAGGACTGGGACACTGGCAACCCCATCAGCGACCCCTACGGTATTCACTGGTATACCGACGGGTCTAAAACTGATCAGGGGGTTGGAGCTGGGATCTTTGGACCCAAATCTAAAACCTCAATTGCTATGGGCAAATGGCCCACAGTCTTCCAATATGAGGTTCATGCCATCGAGTTCTGCTGCCCTCTCCTCCAAAAGAGTAAGCTCGCGACTGGTGGCTGATTGCTGGAACTGCCTCCAGAGACTGTCTCTTACTAACAACGTCACCCTTCTATGGGTACCTGGACACTCTGGTATCCAGGGCAATGAGCTGGCGGACGAACTTGCTAGGGCCGGTTCGTCAGCTACTTTTTCCGGCCCTGAGCCCTTCTGTGGCATGGGTTGGTCAACCATCTCAGCTATTGTTAAAACCTGGGCTGTTAGGTTGACTGATCGCTACTGATCGGTCCAACCAGGGATGCGGCAAGCCAAGGAGCTTATCAATTCCGTGGTAGACCGGAAAACCAGCTTACTCTCCAGGAGGGATCTTCACCTCCTCGTTGGCTATCTTAGTGGCCATCATACGGTGAACTATCACCTCACCAAAATGCGTCTGTCTTCTGATGCTGAGTGCAGACTTTGCAAAGAGGACGACGAGACAACCAAACACATTCTGTGCGACTGTCCAGCCTTGGTGTGGACTAGGAGGAAACATCTGCACGTGGATACCGCAGGTCCCGAGCATATTGTGCGTTCCTCGACAAAAGATCTGCTCTGTCCAAAGTATGACAGGCTATTCTAAATTAAATAAATATGTAGACCTTCCGGCCAACGGTCTTTTTCAACAAACACAAAAATTCTATATTCATTCATTTTCACCTTATTATGACATTCTATTATTAAGAAAAATACTAATGGAAAATAACGGTCTAATAGATTACTTTCGGAAGAAAACAATAATTAACGAAAGAACATTCATTCACAAAAATTAGATCCATGTGATGGGAACTCTTCAAAAATTTTAATGCACTCTTACAAGAAACCTTACAAATTTATTAAAAAAGTTCAGTCACATTCAATATTGCGAAAATGAAAACCTTACATTCACAAGTATAATACGTCATGATATAAAAACCGTTCACGAAAACCCAGTTTACAAAAGACCATACTCTTATCCGTTTGCCTACGAAGCAGAAGTAAATAAGCAAATTGAAGAAATGTTACAACAAATTATTATTCCTCTTACTGCAGTCCATTATGGATTGTTCCCAAAAAGATAGATGCCTCTGCCAAAGCGAAATTCAGGTTGGTCGTGGACTATCGAAATCTAAATAAAATAAAAATAAATGATAAGTTTCCGATTCCTAATATGGACGAAATACTAGGCAAATTAGGAAAATGCCAGTATTTTATACGATTGACTTAGCAAAAGGCTTTCACCAATTCGAAATAGACCATAAGTCTATACCAAAAACGGCGTTTTCGACCAAACATGGTCACTATGAGTACACTCGCATGCCATTTGGCTTAAAAAATGCTCCTGCAACCTTCCAACGGTGCATGAATTACGTCCTAAAAGACCTCATTAACAAGCATTGCCTTGTTTATTTAGATGATGTGATCATCTATTCAACATCTCTGAACGAACACCTAGACTCACTGAGAAAAGTTTTTGAGAAACTCAAAGAGGCCAATTTTTAAAAAAGTAAACAAATTTCTTAGGTCATATTATAAGTCCAGAAGGCATACGAACTAATAAAGAGAAAGTTAAAGCAATCGAAAAATTTTCTCTCCCAAAGACATCAAAAGAAGTCAAATCCTTCCTAGGCTTATGCGGATATTACCTTACGGTAATTTTGCAAGGAAAATCTAAAAAACGGAGCTAAAATAGACACTAGAAACGAAGAATACAATAAATTATTTGAAAAATTTAAAACACTCATAATGAACGACCCAATTTGGATTTGACTTGATTTTACAAAAACATTTCAAGTCACTACTGAACTCGAAAAATTTTCTCTCCCAAAGACACCAAAAGAAATCAAATATTTTCTAGGCTTATGCGGATATTACCTTACGGTAATTTTACAAGGAAAATCTGAAAAACGGAGCTAAAATAGACACTAGAAACGAAGAATACAATAAATTATTTGAAAAATTTAAAACACTCATAATGAACGACCCAATTTGGATTTGACTTGATTTTACAAAAACATTTCAAGTCACTACTGACGCTAGCAATTTCGCCATAGAAGCCGTGTTATCGCAAGACAATAAAGAAAGTAAGCTTTCCAACCAGAACATTAAATGATCATGAACAAAATTATAGCACTATTGAAAAAGAACTACTAGCAATTGTTTGGGCAACCAAATACTTTCACCCATGTCTATATGGAGTCTTTGAGATTTTGAGCGATCACAAACCCCTTGTTTGACTAAATAATATTAAAGAACCTAACATGAAACTACAACGTTGGCGAATTACACTTAGTGAATATAATTTCAAAATAAAATGTTTAGAAGGTAAACTTAATCATGTAGCAGACGCCTTATCTCGCGTCAAAATTGAAGAAAACATGGTAGGCGTAGAAGAAAATATTTCAACAGCAGCAACAATACAACGAAACCTACTTTGAAATAACAGAAAAACCAATAAACTATTTTGCCAAACAAAATTAAATTTATTAAAGATACCGTAAAGTAAGTAGAGACAACGAAATACTTTTCCCAAACAAAACTGATTATTAAATACACTGACATGACCCTGACAAAGGCAACAGAAATCCTCATTAAATACTTCTTAAATAATAACAGTGTCATTTCCATGGAAAACGATAAAGACTTTTTAGTTTTTCAAAAAGCATATCGAGAAACTATTAGCCCACAAAGCAACGTGAAAATTCTGAAAAGTATCATAAAGTTAAAAGACATAAAATCTTATCCATTATTACTCAACATTTTAAATTGTTATACCCTGGTATTGAAAAAATGATACGATTATTTAAAGAAACTCACTATTTTCCCGATTATAATAAATTAATTAAAAACATTATCAATGATTGCGAATTCTGTAACCTTGCAAAGACAGAACATATGTAGATCAAAAAAACTTTCGAGTAACCCACGAGAAATTTATGTTATTGACTTTTATGCAATTGACAACGAACAGTATTTATCTTGTATAGACGTATATTCAAAATTTGCTTCACCTATTAAAACAAACAGTAGAGATTGGTTAGAGGCAAAACGAGCCCTTACTAGAATTTTTAACGACATGGGAAAACCACAGAAAAATAAAGCAGACCAAGACTCCGTGTTTTAAGCACTTCTTTAAAAAATTGGCTAAATAACGAATACATACAAATAGATATTACCACAAGTAAAACAGGAATAGCAGACATAGAACGCCTTCATAAAACCTTAAATGGAAAAATCAGAATTACCAATACTGACAACAATAGAGAAAAATAAAGAAACAGATACCGGCTAACATCCTTTTTTACGCAGGCACACCTACTTATGATACCCAGATGATTAAAGAAATTAAAATCAAACAAGAAAGCTACAGTCGAGTTTGCTCGACTGTGAGATACCCGCCACCCAATTTTACCATCAAAATATTACATTTTTCAAAAATATACTGAAAAATTTGACTGTAACCATTCATACTTGTTTGACTTCTTATTGAATGTTTATATGAAATGTAGAAATAGTAGAGTAAAATAAATATAAGTAGTCTATCAGTTCTAGCTGTTACATATATATATAATGAACTTTTTAGGTGATAGATTTAATTAAAAAAAAATATTAATTTATTTGTTTTATAATCTTTATTTGATTGTGTTTTCACCAGAGGTCAGTTATGAACTGATTGACAAATGTATTCTTTCGGCCCAGCGAACCTTTTTACAGAGAATTAACATTGGACTTTTAAGTTCTACTTAGCTTTACATTTCAAGCTTATTGGATCATTAAGCTTGTTACCGTTAAGCGGTTGGTGTCTTTGGAGAATGTTATCTACTAAGCTTTTGAAGAGTGAAGCCTTCCAAAAGATCGGCTTTAGCTTTTTATATGAAGAATGAATATGTCACTCCCCCACCTTTTAGATATTAGCTTGTCCTCAAGCGATTATTTCTGGATATTATATAATTGTGGTACTGGATTTTCAATTTCAACTATTTCTGTTGTTGGTTCTGTTTCATTTTCAATACTTTTTAGCGGTTTTACTTGGTTTTAGGTAAGAGATAATAATATTGTGTGACACATACATACGTAAATTAAAACTAAAAGAAATATGAAGATTATTAGTATGTTTCTGTAAATTGTGTTATTCTTATTTTTTAACAAAATCATTTCTTTAATTTCTATGTGTGACATTGGTTCGACTTTGGTTACATTGTGTTCAGTAAATATTAAATTTGTGTATTGTTGAATACTATTTGATATTGTAATGTGTTTTAATTCTACTGCGCAGTTGGATATTTTTATAATTTTATTATTTTCAATATAAATTTCTTGTCATATTCCAGGTTATAAGTATATTTGCTTTAATGTATTGAATATAGGATTGTTTACGATATTTTTGAAAAGTACAAGTTGGTGTTTCGTGTTTTATTATGTTAGCTATGCAATGGTCTTAGACAATATTCTTTGTTAGTGTATTTAGAACATAATTGTTATGTGAGTAGAATTTGCCTTCAATATTTTACTTAATAATTTGGCTATTATTGTCGGGGTAAGGTGCAATTATGAAAGTTGGTTGTTCAATTGTATTCATAGGAATGTGGGACATTAGGAATATTTCATTAGTAGCTACATTATACCAAGCTGAAGTTTTTATGTTTATCAGATTTTTTTAATTAACGTTGCCAATATTGTCGTGTTTTAGTAGCTTGGGATTAAATATTCCTAGTCGTGTTAGTTGTGAAACCATTTCAATATCCTCGATACATTCGGTAAAATGTTCAATGTTAAATATTAATAGATTAATTTTTTCTTTTTTAAAAAAATTGAACTGGGTGTTAATTATTTCTATGCCATTATTGAGACTGTAAATAACGTGGTTTAGAGTGCTGAAAGCTTACTTACTTTATTGTCTTGGGATAACACGGCTCCTATGGCGAAATTGCTAGCGTCAGTAGTGACTTGAAATGTTTTTGTAAAATCAAGTCAAATCCAAATTGGGTCGTTCATTATGAGTGTTTTAAATTTTTCAAATAATTTATTGTATTCTTCGTTTCTAGTGTCTATTTTAGCTCCGTTTTTTAGATTTTCCTTGCAAAATTACCGTAAGGTAATATCCGCATAAGCCTAGGAAGGATTTGATTTCTTTTGATGTCTTTGGGAGAGAAAATTTTTCGATTGCTTTAACTTTCTCTTTATTAGTTCGTATGCCTTCTGGACTTATAATATGACCTAAGAAATTTGTTTACTTTTTTAAAAATTGGCCTCTTTGAGTTTCTCAAAAACTTTTCTCAGTGAGTCTAGGTGTTCGTTCAGAGATGTTGAATAGATGATCACATCATCTAAATAAACAAGGCAATGCTTGTTAATGAGGTCTTTTAGGACGTAATTCATGCACCGTTGGAAGGTTGCAGGAGCATTTTTTAAGCCAAATGGCAAATGGCAAATGGCATCGAAAACGCCGTTTTTGGTATAGACTTATGGTCTATTTCGAATTGGTATAAAATACTGGCATTTTCCTAATTTGCCTAGTATTTCGTCCATATTAGGAATCGGAAACTTATCATTTATTTTTATTTTATTTAGATTTCGATAGTCCACGACCAACCTGAATTTCGCTTTGGCAGAGGCATCTATCTTTTTGGGAACAATCCATAATGGACTGCAGTAAGAGGAATAATAATTTGTTGTAACATTTCTTCAATTTGCTTATTTACTTCTGCTTCGTAGGCAAACGGATAAGAGAATGACGTATTATACTTGTGAATGTAAGATTTTCATTTTCGCAATATTGAATGTGACTGAACTTTTTTAATAAATTTGTAAGGGCTGTATTTTTCCTCACTATTCAAATGTTCTAGTCTGTATGTGTGTTCTGAGTCTATGTTGTTGTCCATGGCATAGTTTATTTCTGATGTAAAGTTGTTTTCTTGTAAGAGTGCATTCAAATTTTTTGAAGAGTTCCCATCACATGGATCTAATTCTTTGTGAATGAATGTTCTTTCGTTAATTATTGTTTTCTTCCGAAAGTAATCTATTAGACCGTTATTTTCCATTAGTATTTTTCTTAATAATAGAATGTCATAATAAGGTGAAAATGAATGAATATAGAATTTGTGTTTGTTGAAAAAGACCGTTGGCCGGAAGGTCTACATATTTATTTAATTTAGAATAGCCTGTCATACTTTGGACAGTTATTTGTTTATCTTTAACTTGAAGGTTGAAAAGTTTGTTTATTGAAGAACCAGTATCAACTATGCCTATATCTGTGGTTATTAAAAATGATCTCTATGTATTGATGGGCTCCCAGGCTGGTATTGGAAAATTTTCAGCTTATTGATATTGCTGATCTGTAAACATGTGAGTATTCTGTAATTGATCTTTGTGGAACTGTTCGTCGTTATTGTCGTAGTGGTCAGTTTCGTTATCGTAATCTAATCTGTCTGCATACGTGACTGTCCGCTGCCTTCTTTAAAACGCCTATTCTTCACTCTTGGTTGTTTGGGTGGGCCGGTTTCGGGTGTTGTTTTGACGGTCATGAAGTAAGTCTGTTCTGAATTCGTTGTATAAATTTCTGTTCTGATCAAATTGCTGTTGTCTGGTCAAAGGAGTTTGATAAAAAGGGATTTGATTGTTTACGTTAGTGTTTTGGGTCTGCGTGGGATTTGTTAATAGAATAAAGTGGCGAACGATTCGTTGGTTGGGGTGAGTGCTTTTGATTTAATTAATGTTGGTATTGTTATAGGTGTTAAGTGAATTTGAGTTAAGTCTTGGCTGACTATCGGATTTTTTTGAAATTTGGTCTTCGTATAGACCTTCTTGTTGGGCCATTTGTCTTAATTTTTGAACGGATAAACGCTAAGTTCATGAACAACCTATCGGGGATTGATGTGTCTGATGAACGAGCTAGACTGCATGGGTCTCCAGAGAATTGCGGTCTGGGCGTATTTGCCGAAGTAATTGAGGCAGATTTTCCGCTGTTAACGCCATTTTAGTTTTATTTATAAGTTAGTTTCTGTTCTTGTTCACAGACTGCTACATACTACTACAGTAGTCGATTTTTTTTTTTTTTTTTTAATTGTATTACACCTTAATAGGTCACTTCACGAAGCGGGCCACAAAACTAGGTCTTTAGATGAACTCCGATCGCACAGGTTCTTGTGCGGTTACCAATTTTAGTCACTTTAAACGAACCGAAATCACTTTGTTGCGGCCAATTCGCGGGTACAATCAGAAAAGGTTACTTGGTCGTACAAGTTTCCTCTTATCACTAGATTGTCAAAGGATAACGAGTTTACTAGGACTTTATCAGTACCCCACCGGCTGCACAAATTAACTTTTTAGGTAATACAAAAATATTTATTTATTTGCTAAGAGGACAGTTATGAACTATTTTTCAAATGTATTCTTTCGGCCCAGCAAACCCTTTACAAATGATTAACATAAACCTTTTAAGTTCTACTTAGCTTTACATTTCCAGCTTATCGGATCATTAAGCTTGTTACCGTTAAGCGGTTGGTGTCTTGGGAGAATGTTATTTATGAAGCTTTTGAAGAGTTAAGCTTTCCAAAAGATCGGCTTTAGCTCTTTATATGAAGAATGAATATGTCACTATATATATATCAAATTCTAATCCTCATATTTTTTATAACTTTCTTTCAATTCAACTTTGATGCCTCCTCCATCTCCTCCTCCTCCTCCATCTCCTCCATATCCTCCATCTCCTCCATCTCCTTCATCTCCTCCATCTCCTTCATCTGCTCCATCTCCTACTCCTCCTCCATCTGCTCCTCCTCCTCCATCTCCATTTCCATCTGCATCTCACCCATCTCATCCATTTCCTACTCCATCTCCTCCTCCTTCATCTCTTCCTCCTCCATCTCCTCCTCCTCCATCTCCTGCTCCTCCATCTCCTCCTCCTCCTCCATCTCTTTCATTTCCATTTTCTCCTCCTCCATTTCGTCCTCCTTCATCTCCTCTTCCTCCTCCATCTCCTCCTCTTCCATCTCCTCCTCTTCCATCTCCTTCTCCATTTTCTCCTGGATTTCCTCCTCCTCCATTTTCTCCTGCATTTCCTCCTCCATTTCCACCTCCTCCATCTCCTCCTCCTCCATCTCCTCCTCTTCCTCCATCTCCTCCTCTTCCTCCATCTCCTCCATCTCTTCCATTTCCTCCTCCTCCTCAATTTCCTCCTCCTCCTCCTCCATTTCCTCCTCCTCTTCCATTTCCTCCATCTCCTCCTCCCCATTTCCCAGAGGAGGAGGATTATATATAATAGAGACTTTAAAGGTTAAAGGTTAAAGGTTAAAGGTTAAAGGTTAAAGGTTAAAGGTTAAAGGTTAAAGGTTAAAGGTTAAAGGTTAAAGGTTAAAGGTTAAAGGTTAAAGGTTAAAGGTTAAAGGTTAAAGGTTAAAGGTTAAAGGTTAAAGGTTAAAGGTTAAAGGTTAAAGGTTAAAGGTTAAAGGTTAAAGGTTAAAGGTTAAAGGTTAAAGGTTAAAGGTTAAAGGTTAAAGGTTAAAGGTTAAAGGTTAAAGGTTAAAGGTTAAAGGTTAAAGGTTAAAGGTTAAAGGTTAAAGGTTAAAGGTTAAAGGTTAAAGGTTAAAGGTTAAAGGTTAAAGGTTAAAGGTTAAAGGTTAAAGGTTAAAGGTTAAAGGTTAAAGGTTAAAGGTTAAACGTTAAACGTCAAACGTCAAAGATCAAAGGTTAAAGGTCAAAATGATTCCCGGAGGAGGAGGAGAAGGAGCAGAAAATTAATATATATAATAGGGAGATTATATATCACAGCTATAACATATAGAAATACATACATATAACATAGAGAAATTAAAGGCGTACTAAGGTTAAAGCGAACAGCCAATAATATATTAATTTACCTTTATCGATTGCGTTCTCTCAAAATGGACTCTGAGTTACATCAAAAATGTACATATTATCCATTTTTGCTTATTGAGCACCTATTAGCAACTCACACCCAAACTTAGGTCACAAGGGTAGAATCATATATTCTACAGGTTGGCAGGGTACAGATCTAGGAAATTTTCCATCTTAGATTACATTTAGCAGCGTCAACGAACTCCGCACTTTCCCAGAGCACGGCCGGAACCGTAGTAGACAGAGGGGCGCCCAATATTGGGGCTCACGATTCTTATTTGAGTAACAGGAGGAAGTAAAAATTTCTAATCAAAGCTCCACGAATTCCAATTTCCAATCGTTATCTTCTCTACATAGGAATCGCTGATGTTCTTATATATCAGTTTTAGATACTCTCTTAAGCTTATTTAAGTATCATTCTGCTTAGGATTAGAAGATCTGAATAAATATATTCCATTCAGTTCCAATTGTATTGAGATTGATCATTCTGGCGATTTTCGGCATGTCTTAACTGGAACCGTGCCCACTAGAGCAGCAACAAGATCCAATGTTCGAAATGAACAGTAACTGGGCAACAAATAAGATCGAATATTACACTAACAACTTCTGTAACTGACCAAATCATTGCCGCCGTTCGAAATTTAGATTTATCTTCTTATTTTAAAGAAGTTAGAGAAGGTCGACAGATCCAATGTTCGAAATGCAAAGTAACTGGGCAATAAATAAGATCAAATATTACACTAGCAACTTCTGTAACTGACCAAATCATTGCCGCCGTTTGATATTTAGATTTATCTTCTTATTTTAGAGAAGTTAGAGAAGATCAACAGCTTGAATGGAACATGAAATTTCAAGATCAAGCATTGGTCGTGATCCTCGTAATAGAATAGAGTTTCCAGTATACAATTTTCAGACTTGGCAAAAGATATGCCAATTGAAGATTTTATTTGCGGAGTTAATTGTCTTATCTCTTAAATTGTTATTTCATTTTGCAAACTTGTTTTCTGGAGCAGCTCTTGCGTTATATTGCGGTGTTCATAGAACCCCTGGTTTGAGCTATGCAATCGTTTGCGGAAAAGATATCAAGACCGTACAGACCGTGATATTAAAAACGCTATGCGAAATCGCAAACAAGGTTTAAATGAAAATTTCGACTAATTTCTCGACGCAATGCTTGCAATTGCTGATTCTCTGAGAGAACCTATGTCTGAAGGTGACACAATAACTGAGGTTAGACACAATTTGAAGTCAGATTTAAAGCACGAACTTTTACAAGTCGAAATCCCTAATTCGGCAGTATTAAGAAATGAATGTCATCGACATGAAGAGTTATTCAGGAATTGTCGACCGAAGTCTTGTGCTTACGTGCCACAACGTTCTCCTAACGCTTTTGTGCATGAAATGGAAGCTTCTGATGAGAGTACTGAATCAAGCTGCTAAGCATCAGATGAGCTTTGTGCAGCACGCTTCATTACTAAATTAAAATGTTGGAATTGTGATTATATAGGATATAGATATCAAGACTACTTAAAGCCACGTCGCGTGTTTTGCTATGGCTGTAGCGACCTTGATAAGTATAAGCCTAACTGTCTGCAATGTAAGTCCAATTTGGAAAACTTGTGTAATAAATAATAAATAATATATAATATATAATATATAATATATAATATATAATATATAATATATAATATATAATATATAATATATAATATATAATATATAATATATAATATATAATATATAATATATAATATATAATATATAATATATAATATATAATATATAATATATAATATATAATAAATAATAAATAATAAATAATAAATAATAAATAATAAATAATAAATAATAAATAATAAATAATAAATAATAAATAATAAATAATAAATAATAAATAATAAATAATAAATAATAAATAATAAATAATAAATAATAAATAATAAATAATAAATAATAAATAATAAATAATAAATAATAAATAATAAATAATAAATAATAAATAATAAATAATAAATAATAAATAATAAATAATAAATAATAAATAATAAATAATAAATAATAAATAATAAATAATAAATAATAAATAATAAATAATAAATAATAAATAATAAATAATAAATAATAAATAATAAATAATAAATAATAAATAATAAACAATAAACAATAAACAATAAACAATAAACAATAAACAATAAACAATAAACAATAAACAATAAATAATAAACAATAAACAATAAATAATAAACAATAAACAATAAACAATAAATAATAAATAATAAATAATAAATAATAAATAATAAATAACAAATAATAAATAACAAATAACAAATAATAAATAATAAATAATATATAATATATAATATATAATATATAATATATAATAAATAATAAATAATAAATAATATATAATATATAATATATAATAAATAATAAATAATAAATAATAAATAATAAATAATAAATAATAAATAATAAATAATAAATAATAAATAATAAATAATAAATAATAAATAATAAATAATAAATAATAAATAATAAATAATAAATAATAAATAATAAATAATAAATAATAAATAATAAATAATAAATAATAAATAATAAATAATAAACAATAAACAATAAATAATAAATAATAAATAATAAATAATAAATAATAAATAATAAATAATAAACAATAAACAATAAACAATAAACAATAAACAATAAACAATAAATAATAAATAATAAATAATAAATAATAAATAATAAATAATAAATAATAAATAATAAATAATAAATAATAAATAATAAATAATAAATAATAAATAATATATAATATATAATATATAATATATAATATATAATATATAATATATAATATATAATATATAATATATAATATATAATATATAATATATAATATATAATATATAATATATAATATATAATATATAATATATAATATATAATATATAATATATAATATATAATATATAATATATAATAAATAATAAATAATAAATAATAAATAATAAATAATAAATAATAAATAATAAATAATAAATAATAAATAATAAATAATAAATAATAAATAATAAATAATAAATAATAAATAATAAATAATAAATAATAAACAATAAACAATAAATAATAAATAATAAATAATAAATAATAAATAATAAATAATAAATAATAAATAATAAATAATAAATAATAAATAATAAATAATAAATAATAAATAATAAATAATAAATAATAAATAATAAATAATAAATAATAAATAATAAATAATAAATAATAAATAATAAATAATAAATAATAAATAATAAATAATAAATAATAAATAATAAATAATAAATAATAAATAATAAATAATAAATAATAAATAATAAATAATAAATAATAAATAATAAATAATAAATAATAAATAATAAATAATAAATAATAAATAATAAATAATAAATAATAAATAATAAATAATAAATAATAAATAATAAATAATAAATAATAAATAATAAACAATAAACAATAAATAATAAATAATAAATAATAAATAATAAATAATAAATAATAAATAATAAACAATAAACAATAAACAATAAACAATAAATAATAAATAATAAATAATAAATAATAAATAATAAATAATAAATAATAAATAATAAATAATAAATAATAAATAATAAATAATAAATAATAAATAATAAATAATAAATAATAAATAATAAATAATAAATAATAAATAATAAATAATAAATAATAAATAATAAATAATAAATAATAAATAATAAATAATAAATAATAAATAATAAATAATAAATAATAAATAATAAATAATAAATAATAAATAATAAATAATAAATAATAAATAATAAATAATAAATAATAAATAATAAATAATAAATAATAAATAATAAATAATAAATAATAAATAATAAATAATAAATAATAAATAATAAATAATAAATAATAAATAATAAATAATAAATAATAAATAATAAATAATAAATATTCGTGGTGCTTGGTATCCAGATAATACAAATTTAGCGTGCAACCACATTGTTTTTCACAACGACTGCATCATTTTTACCTTTTTCTGTCATTTTTGATACGGATAATAAGTTTTGGCGAAGATCAGCTACGTGTAACCCTTCCCTGAGTGGAACGCTCTCTGGCTTATTTGCTTTTGTTTTGATTTTTACGTTCACATCGCCGATATCATTTATTTTGTTTTATCCGTGTTCGCCGAGTGCCACGTCTTATCGTTTTTATACCCGCCTACCCGAAGGGCAACAAATTTTGGTACGCACAATACTAATAACCATCTTAATGAATAAACTGAGCGTTCTAGGTTTAAAATTACGCTTGAAATTTGTTTTTTCGATTTATGAGAGCGGAAGGGGGCGTGGCAAAAATCTAAAACAAACTTGATCTGCGTGCAACAATAAGACACACTGTCCCGAAAAATGCTGTATCTCTTATAGTCTCTGAGATCTAGGTGTTCACACGGACAGACACACGGACATGGCTATATCGTCTCGGCTGTTGTCGCTAATCAAGAATATATATACTTTATGGGGTCGGAGATGCTTCCTTTTGCGTCTTACATACATTTTCGGTAGGTGGGTATAATAAAAAACACAGATATTACCACTAACCATATAAGAGATAGACTGGGCTTTTCATGAGAGCCTATTCGGCCACACTATTTTATTGCGATGATGCCCACGAACATGTGTCGTAGGACGTTGCTGTCCACCGACAAATAACTGCATACGCCGCATTCGAACGTGCACACGTTTGATGTTAGTCGAAGCTCTAGTATGTACACTAGTCGGCATATATATTTTGACGAAAGCAATTTCATACTTTCTGATGTTGCTTTGCTTAGAACCGTTAAATAACGGAGCAAGAATGATGCGAAAAACAAAGAATATATTTTTAGCTCTATGCCTGCCAAATTTTACATTGCTAACCTTTTGCATTCTCTTTCTGCTGAAAGACAATGCAACGAATTTTTGGGTGGCATAAGTATTTTGACGACACTTTTGTATCAATTATCTCTCGCGTTTTGTCAAGTGCATATCTCTTAGATAAATTTTGTTATTATTTTATTATCACAAAATTAAAATACTGACAAATAATAATTGGAAACCATGGGGAAAACGGCCGAGTTAAGCTGCATTGTTAGAGCTTCTATAATAGGAAAGTTTGAAGCTAGCGCTGCCGTAAAAGACATAGCGAACGAATTCAAACAGTTCATTACCAAATAAACAAATTTAAAAAACATAATTCGGTCACTAACTTGCCGAGATTGGGTGCCAAACGAAAAACAACGACGAATGAAGACAGACTTCTTGTGCGTAAATTTAAGAAAAACATTTATCTCAAGCCTCAATCTGCTGCAAATGAATGGAATGAGATGTCAAATACAACAATAAGTGAACGTACTGTTCGGAGACGATTGAAAGACGCAGGAATCAAGACCTACCGAACAAAGGAAATATCTTACATCTCTAAGGTGAACAAATTGAAGAGATTGGCTTTCGCAAAGGAGCATCTGCACAAGCCCAAAGAGTTCTGGAGAAGCATTCTGTGGACAGACGAAAGCTCCTTTGAGTATAATTCCTCAAGGCAAAAGGTATTTGTTAGACTGCCAGTGGTGCAACGACAAAAAAATATGCCCGTTTGTCAAACAGTGAGCCATGGCGGAGGCTCTGTCATGTTTTGGGGATGCATTTGTTACAATGGTCTGGATGACTTGGTTCCAATTGAAGGCTCGATGAACCAAGGGCAATATTTAAGAGTGCTAAACGATAACGCTTTCCCTTCCGGAGACAATCTTATCGGGGAGTCATTCACACTGCAGCAGGATAATGCACCATGCCATGAGGTATCCTTGGAAATCCTTCAAGCTTTGGTAGACTCAGTTCTAAGACGCTATACATTTTATTAATTACAATCATATTTTTAATCCTTTTTTATGATTTAAGTGTTATTTGATTGATAGAAATCACTCGTCAAAATAATTATGCCAACTGTTGAAATTTAATTTAATTCATATCTTTTTAAGTTTTCATGAAATGATTCTTCCTTAATTATTTTTAAGTTTGTATTACCGTAATTTATAAACAAAAAAAAAAACAGCCAATAAAAAGTTCTAAAAACAAACACATCGCTTTGATTTCGTCAAAATATATATGCCGACTAGTGTATGTGTGATTATATGTTTAAGCGTTTTGTACTGCAGCTGCGTTCTTGAATATGTTTGTGAATATACAAATGTTTATGCAAAATTCAGTTGTGTTGAGCTATAAGCAAATTTTGTGTATTCGATTTGCAGCTAGAACCAATTGTTTTTATTTTGGTTTCTTGTCTTGTGCCCTCCCCTTACCATTGTTTTCTTCGACATCGTATTGTGACGAATTGTGTACTGCTGCCGGTAGTGATTTTGTTGATTTGATTTTTTACTTTTGCTGGCGTGTGCCGACTGCACCTGTCGATCTTGTTTGAATATTGCGTTATTATTATCAATTTAGAAGTATAGACATATTATATGTCCATACTAATTATTTGCTAATAATATCAAGTCATGTCAAAATATTCAAAGACAGGTGTAATCGGCGCAAGCCACTCCGCGACATAATAATGGTGTTCAATAAACCAACTAAAGTGCCGCCAAGCTAATAATTTCGAGCAAAGAAAATTGATATATTATTTTGGTATTTTTTAGTATATTTTTTTTTAGTATTTTTCAGTATATTTTTGAAAAATATATTATTTTGATTGTAAAATTGGGTGGCGGGTATCTCACAGTTGAGCTAACTCGAATGTAGCTTTCTTACTTGTTTTAATCTCCGTATCATCAGTAATTTCATGATAAAAGTCAAACATCTGATAAGTTTGAATGTACTGTTGCCAGAAAAGTAGGTTTGGTAAGCCTGTTTAATCATTTGAAAGATATGGTCGGGGGCACATGCTTTTTGGTTTTAACGACTGCCTTCAACGTATTGACAGTCAGGTTTGCAGAATTCCCTCCTAAGTTTGTGCTTAAACGGGGGTTAGGTGGTGTTTGTGTTTGATGATTCATAAAATCTTATGAAAAGGAGCTGAATATTAAAGTCATTAAAGGGTTTTTCCGAAATAAGATAAATGGTTTGGGGTATCAGTAGTGCTTCGTTATGGTTGACAGAAGCTTCTGGATGACTGAGAGCATGAGTGAGTACATTCTGTGAACGTTTTTTATAAACGACTTCAAAATCGTACTCCATCGAATTATTTTGTAAATCTTAATAGTAAATCTTTTGCCAAAAAGATAGGGTCTGAAGTATTGGACTGCCCATATAATGGTTAGCATTTATATCATCTAAGTAAACTAGGCAAATGGATCCAATAAGGTCTCTAAAAATATTATCCATTACCCTTTGGAAGGTGGCTGGAGCATTTATTAGACCAAATGGCATTCTAATGAACTCGTAATGGCCTCCCTCTACTGTGAAAGCAGTTTTGGGTGTGTCATCAGAATTCATTTCGATTTGGTGGAATCCACTTGCTAGGTCAAGTGTAGAGACGTATCTGGCTCTGCCCAATCGGTCTACGTTGTCCGCGATGTTAGGTATGGTATATCTATCGGATATGTTTTTTCATTGAGCTTCCTAAAATCAATGACAAGACGCCATTTTTGTTCTCCTGTAGGGGAAGAGTTTGGCGGTGTCGTCTGTCGAGTATGGTATACCTTCAATTGGGTCCTCGAGATACAACAATTGATCTGCCTCGCTATAGTTTGTAATTACGAAATTGGTAGTGTTGTTTTTCGAGTTATAAATACTACCTGAGATTATTATGTCATCGTTTATTGTGATTGAATTGACGTAGAAATCACCCCCTTGGTTTTTACTGGTAGTGGCAAAATAGT
Organism: Drosophila pruinosa; assembly: GCA_018150935.1. Taxonomy (NCBI): domain Eukaryota; kingdom Metazoa; phylum Arthropoda; class Insecta; order Diptera; family Drosophilidae; genus Drosophila; species Drosophila pruinosa. The sequence continues at coordinate 47,775 of JAECWR010000294.1, forward strand.
TGTGTGTCCAGAGATATTAAATATGTTTGAAGTTAAGTTATTATGGGTATGTATAGGTATAACAGTATTTGGAGTTTTAAGTTTTAGGTTAGGTAAATCTATTTCTGTTCGTAAGTAGGATAATAAGTCCATTCCTATCAGGCCGTCAAAATAAGAATGGAATTTGAAAGGGAGGAGAACATTTCGCCCGTGATTTGAAATTCAGGTGGGAATGGGATAGATACGTGTTGACAAATTGTAAAACTGTTTAAGGCCGTTTTGAGTGTTATAGGGGTTAAGGGTTCACAGGGTTCAGAATTAACATATTTTTGGTCAATAAAGGAGTGCGTGAAGCCTGTGTCAATTAGGAAATTAAGGGGGCTTGTCTGAGATAGTTAAACTTTTAAAACTTCAAAACCGTTTTTATGTAGTTAATTGTTGGTGGGCAGCAACGTCTTACGACCCAACATGTTCGTGTGCAGTAATTCAGGTGGGAATGGGATAGATACGTGTTGATAAATTCTAAAACAGTTTAAGGCCGTTTAAGGGCACACAGGGTTCAGAATTAACATATTTTTGGTCAATAAAGGAGTGTGTGGAGCCTGTGTCAATTAGGAAATTAAGGGGGCTTGGGCTTGTCTGCGATAGTTCGATTTTTATAAAAGGGAGTGAAGGGAAATGCGTGGCTGGGCTTATGTATCCTTATGTATGAGGTTGTGAACGAATTGGACGACCTATTTTAGTTGAAATTGGAGTACGGTGCCCTACGGTCATTACGATCATTCCATCCTTTTGGGTTGTTGTTGTCGTCGTTACTATTTCGACAACTGCCTTAAAGACTGGTTATCCGAGAATTTACTAAGCTCGCCTAACAAACTGGCTTCACTTTTTTTTACTCGGAAGTGTAAGCTAATTCTTCGCCGCTTCGTCGGCCCCATCAATGATTTTGTTCCTGATGGTTCTCAGAGTCAGGAGACCATATGGTGTTTGGTCTGCTCCCTGATGAGCATCAGAATTTCTTCTACGCTAGTGATAAACCTATCCAATTGTCGGGGAGTACCATCAAAGGTCGGCAAATGTTCGACGAATGCCATAATGTCTTTGTGTTTAAACGTAGTCGAAATTACGGAGCTAAAGTGGCAGTGGACGACAAGGGGGGATGGAGTGGGACGGGCCGTATCGTTTCTTGAGTCCATTATAGGATTCGAGGGGGAATTGACTTGGGTTCTTCAGAAATTGGGGGAAGGGGCGTGTAGGCTTCCTAGTGTTTGGTGAAACCCTACAACTGAGCGTGTAGTCTTCCTAAGGTTGTAAACAAACTTTTTGACATTAAGTTTGAAATTATATTAATATATTATGGTCAGGAAATAATGAACAAATTTTTTACTTCCGTCTTAATACCAGTGTATATATGTGTGTATGGAACAAGGTATATGTATATGTCGACTCTCTTTTTTCTATATACAATGTTTTATTTGTTTTGTATATGCATACATGAGCGTAGCGGCACTTTGTAAGAAAGCGGAAGGCAGAGCAGCTTGACGATACTCAAACGTTTACTCCTTAGGTCGGCTCCTCAGACGTGGGTGCGCAAACACCCATGCAGCTCTGCTACAACTGTGGCATACAAGATGAGGTCTGCTTGATTTGAAATGTATTTTTTTTTTCCTTTTCTTCTTTGTTGATGTAAGGAGGCTTCAGCGATACATTTGTTTATACCACAATGGTATAATGATCGTCGTTTGATTTCACACCACTGCGGTAGTATTGTACGTAGCCGTATGTGAGTGAATACGATAGTGTATTTGGGACATATATATATGTCGAAGTAGAGTCAGAATGCCGTTCCTCTTCTTCATCATTCTCGTCATTGTTGGCGCAACGTTTTCTGGCGCGCGAGCGAAGCATGTCTATTCTGCTAGAGATCAAAAACCGACTGTCCACATCTTTTTTACACCAAATCACAAAATCCTTAGTTCTTGACTCTACACGCAATACCAACTCAATTTGGAGAGTTCTTCCATTCTACGTACACCAATGCTAATGCGCATTTTGCATTTTCTGCATGCATCTCTTTTCGTACAGACATAGATTTCCCCTCCGCTCTCACCAACCACCAGACTACGTTCGACAGAAACCATAACGGTTGTCTGCCACGCTTCAAACAAATAGAGAAGGCGCCTACATGGCGCGTACCAAGCAGAAACACAAACTGCCAGAAATGTCGTTATATTTGAAATTTAAAAAAACAATCTGCGACATATATATATCCAACGTTGGCTTGATGATCGACGTTTGATTTGTATCACAGTTGAAACATTATTTATTTATTAACACTTTGGATCGACATAAGGTATATCTTGTTTCTTTTTTCACATGTTTACTTACAGGTGAGTAAGTTCGATGAGGGAGGGCATCCTACCGGCTGCGTCAGTTATCAACGTGGTCAGAGGGTGGGAGCTGAAAAGTATCCTTCGCTTGGTGAGCGTGAGTTATCAACGTGGTTGGTGAGTTGTTGGTTATATATATGTAGTCACAAAATGTTGGCAAGAGAAGAACACGACTGGGTAGTTTTAAGTTCGAAACCAGAGTGAAGTTTATTATAAAAAGAATCTTTCCTCGAGCTCTGTTTATCATTCTAATATATAAGTACACGAGGTGACCTCCGCTTCGCTGCGCTATGAGGAGCTGTGTGGAGGAACGCTTGCTTCCCTTCCCTCGCTTCGCTCACCTCTTTCGCTGCTCATGCGCTCTCCCACGCGCTTTCCCCAAATAATAAATAATAAATAATAAATAATAAATAATAAATAATAAATAATAAATAATAAATAATAAATAATAAATAATAAATAATAAATAATAAATAATAAATAATAAATAATAAATAATAAATAATAAATAATAAATAATAAATAATAAATAATAAATAATAAATAATAAATAATAAATAATAAATAATAAATAATAAATAATAAATAATAAATAATAAATATTCGTGGTGCTTGGTATCCAGATAATACAAATTTCCATATCTCTTAGCATGCAACCACTCCGTGTTGGTTTTCACAACGACTGCATCATTTTTACGAAAATGCACCTCAAAACCTTTTTCTGTAATTTTTGATACGGATAATAAGTTTTGGCGAAGATCAGCTACGTGTAACCCTTCCCTGAGTGTAAGGCTCTCTGGCTTATTTTTGTTTTGATTTTTACGTTCACATCGCCGATATCATTTACTTTTGTTTTATCCCTGTTCGCCGAGTGCCACGTCTTATCGTTTTTAAACCCGCCTACCCGAAGGGCAACAAATTTTGGTACGCACAATACTAATCACCATCTTAATGAATAAACTGAGCGTTCTAGGTTTAAAATTACGCCTTGGAAATCCTTCAAGCTTTGGTAGACTCAGTTCTAAGACGCTATACATTTTATTAATTACAATCATATTTTTAATCCTTTTTTATGATGTAAGTGTTATTTGATTGATAGAAATCACTCGTCAAAATAATTATGCCAACTGTTGAAATTTAATTTAATTCATATCTTTTTAAGTTTTCATGAAATGATTCTTCCTTAATTATTTTTAAGTTTGTATTACCGTAATTTATAAACAAAAAAAAAACAGCCAATAAAAAGTTCTAAAAACAAACACATCGCTTTGATTTCGTCAAAATATATATGCCGACTAGTGTATGTGTGATTATATGTTTAAGCGTTTTGTACTGCAGCTGCGTTCTTGAATATGTTTGTGAATATACAAATGTTTATGCAAAATTCAGTTGTGTTGAGCTATAAGCAAATTTTGTGTATTCGATTTGCAGCTAGAACCAATTGTTTTTATTTTGGTTTCTTGTCTTGTGCCCTCCCCTTACCATTGTTTTCTTCGACATCGTATTGTGACGAATTGTGTACTGCTGCTGGTAGTGATTTTGTTGATTTGATTTTTTACTTTTGCTGGCGTGTGCCGACTGCACCTGTCGATCTTGTTTGAATATTGCGTTATTATTATCAATTTAGAAGTATAGACATATTATATGTCCATACTAATTATTTGCTAATAATATCAAGTCATGTCAAAATATTCAAAGACAGGTGTAATCGGCGCAAGCCACTCCGCGACATAATAATGGTGTTCAATAAACCAACTAAAGTGCCGCCAAGCTAATAATTTCGAGCAAAGAAAATTGATATATTATTTTGGTATTTTTTAGTATATTTTTTTTTTTAGTATTTTTCAGTATATTTTTGAAAAATATATTATTTTGATTGTAAAATTGGGTGGCGGGTATCTCACAGTCGAGCTAACTCGAATGTAGCTTTCTTACTTGTTTTAATCTCCGTATCATCAGTAATTTCATGGTAAAAGTCAAACATCTGATAAGTTTGAATGTACTGTTGCCAGAAAAGTAGGTTTGGTAAGCCTGTTCAATCATTTGAAAGATATGGTCGGGGGCACATGCTTTTTTGGTTTTAACGACTGCCTTCAACGTATTGACAGTCAGGTTTGCAGAATTCCCTCCTAAGTTTGTGCTTAAACGGGGTTAGGGTGGTGTTTGTGTTTGATGATTCATAAAATCTTATGAAAAGGAGCTGAATATTAAAGTCATTAAAGGGTTTTTCCGAAATAAGATAAATGGTTTGGGGTATCAGTAGTGCTTCGTTATGGTTGACAGAAGCTTCTGGATGACTGAGAGCATGAGTGAGTACATTTTGTGAACGTTTTTTATAAACGACTTCAAAATCGTACTCCATCGAATTATTTTGTAAATCTTAATAGTAAATCTTTGCCAAAAAGATAGGATCTGAAGTATTGGACTGCCCATATAATGGTTAGCATTTATATCATCTAAGTAAACTAGGCAAATGGATCCAATAAGGTCTCTAAAAATATTATCCATTACCCTTTGGAAGGTGGCTGGAGCATTTATTAGACCAAATGGCATTCTAATGAACTCGTAATGGCCTCCCTCTACTGTGAAAGCAGTTTTGGGTGTGTCATCAGAATTCATTTCGATTTGGTGGAATCCACTTGCTAGGTCAAGTGTAGAGACGTATCTGGCTCTGCCCAATCGGTCTACGTTGTCCGCGATGTTAGGTATGGTATATCTATCGGATATGTTTTTTTCATTGAGCTTCCTAAAATCAATGACAAGACGCCATTTTTGTTCTCCTGTAGGGGAAGAGTTTGGCGGTGTCGTCTGTCGAGTATGGTATACCTTCAATTGGGTCCTCGAGATACAACAATTGATCTGCCTCGCTATAGTTTGTAATTACGAAATTGGTAGTGTTGTTTTTCGAGTTATAAATACTACCTGAGATTATTATGTCATCGTTTATTGTGATTGAATTGACGTAGAAATCACCCCCCTTGGTTTTTACTGGTAGTGGCAAAATAGTTGTGTGTCCAGAGATATTAAATATGTTTGAAGTTAAGTTATTATGGGTATGTATAGGTATAACAGTATTTGGAGTTTTAAGTTTTAGGTTAGGTAAATCTATTTCTGTTCGTAAGTAGGATAATAAGTCCATTCCTATCAGGCCGTCGAAATAAGAATGGAATTTGAAAGGGAGGAGAACATTTCGCCCGTGATTTGAAATTCAGGTGGGAATGGGATAGATACGTGTTGACAAATTGTAAAACTGTTTAAGGCCGTTTTGAGTGTTATAGGGGTTAAGGGTTCACAGGGTTCAGAATTAACATATTTTTGGTCAATAAAGTAGTGCGTGAAGCCTGTGTCAATTAGGAAATTAAGGGGGCTTGTCTGAGATAGTTAAACTTTTAAAACTTCAAAACCGTTTTTATGTAGTTAATTGTTGGTGGGCAGCAACGTCTTACGACCCAACATGTTCGTGTGCAGTAATTCAGGTGGGAATGGGATAGATACGTATTGATAAATTCTAAAACAGTTTAAGGCCGTTTAAGGGCACACAGGGTTCAGAATTAACATATTTTTGGTCAATAAAGGAGTGTGTGGAGCCTGGGTCAATTAGGAAATTAAGTGGGCTTGGGCTTGTCTGCGATAGTTCGATTTTTATAAAAGGGAGTGAAGGGAAATGCGTGGCTGGGCTTATGTATCCTTATGTATGAGGTTGTGAACGAATTGGTCGACCTATTTTAGTTGAAATTGGAGTACGGTGCCCTACGGTCATTACGATCATTGCATCCTTTTGGGTTGTTGTTGTCGTCGTTACTATTTCGACAACTGTCTTAAAGACTGGTTATCCGAGAATTTACTAAGCTCGCCTAACAAACTGGCTTCACTTTTTTTTACTCGGAAGTGTAAGCTAATTCTTCGCCGCTTCGTCGGCCCCATCAATGATTTTGTTCCTGATGGTTCTCAGAGTCAGGAGACCATATGGTGTTTGGTCTGCTCCCTGATGAGCATCAGAATTTCTTCTACGCTAGTGATAAACCTATCCAATTGTCGGGGAGTACCATCAAAGGTCGGCAAATGTTCGACGAATGCCATAATGTCTTTGTGTTTAAACGTAGTCGAAATTACGGAGCTAACGTGGCAGTGGACGACAAGGGGGATGGAGTGGGACGGGCCGTATCGTTTCTTGAGTCCATTAGAGGATTCGAGGGGGAATTGACTTGGGTTCTTCAGAAATTGGGGGGAAGGGGCGTGTAGGCTTCCTAGTGTTTGGTGAAACCCCTACAACTGAGCGTGTAGTCTTCCTAAGGTTGTAAACAAACTTTTTGACATTAAGTTTGAAATTATATTAATATATTATGGTCAGGAAATAATGAACAAATTTTCTTACTTCCGTCTTAATACCAGTGTATATATGTGTGTATGGAACAAGGTATATGTATATGTCGACTCTCTTTTTTCTATATACAATGTTTTATTTGTTTTGTATATGCATACATGAGCGTAGCGGCACTTTGTAAGAAAGCGGAAGGCAGAGCAGCTTGACGATACTCAAACGTTTACTCCTTAGGTCGGCTCCTCAGACGTGGGTGCGCAAACACCCATGCAGCTCTGCTACAACTGTGGCATACAAGATGAGGTCTGCTTGATTTGAAATGTATTTTTTTTCCTTTTCTTCTTTGTTGATGTAAGGAGGCTTCAGCGATACATTTGTTTATACCACAATGGTATAATGATCGTCGTTTGATTTCACACCACTGCGGTAGTATTGTACGTAGCCGTATGTGAGTGAATACGATAGTGTATTTGGGACATATATATATGTCGAAGTAGAGTCAGAATGCCGTTCCTCTTCTTCATCATTCTCGTCATTGTTGGCGCAACGTTTTCTGGCGCGCGAGCGAAGCATGTCTATTCTGCTAGAGATCAAAAACCGACTGTCCACATCTTTTTTACACCAAATCACAAAATCCTTAGTTCTTGACTCTACACGCAATACCAACTCAATTTGGAGAGTTCTTCCATTCTACGTACACCAATGCTAATGCGCATTTTGCATTTTCTGCATGCATCTCTTTTTCGTACAGACATAGATTTCCCCTCCGCTCTCACCAACGACCAGACTACGTTCGACAGAAACCATAACGGTTGTCTGCCACGCTTCAAACAAATAGAGAAGGCGCCTACATGGCGCGTACCAAGCAGAAACACAAACTGCCAGAAATGTCGTTATATTTGAAATTTAAAAAAACAATCTGCGACATATATACATCCAACGTTGGCTTGATGATCGACGTTTGATTTGTATCACAGTTGTAACATTATTTATTTATTAACACTTTGGATCGACATAAGGTATATCTTGTTTCTTTTTTCACATGTTTACTTACAGGTGAGTAAGTTCGATGAGGGAGGGCATCCTACCGGCTGCGCCAGTTATCAACGTGGTCAGAGGGTGGGAGCTGAAAAGTATCCTTCGCTTGGTGAGCGTGAGTTATCAACGTGGTTGGTGAGTTGTTGGTTATATATATGTAGGAATTAAGAATTAACATAGCTGTAAGAGAAATGAATTAACATAGAATTAAAAGCGAACGAACTAGATGAGCGAGTGAATCAGAAAAGTTAACAAGCTAGTGAGCGAATTAGAACAAGGGGGTAGAAGTGGAAACTTGAGTGAAGACAGACGCGTGTGATCGCAGCAAAAGTGAAAATTAAACGAAAAGTAAAGTTATGGAATAGAAATAATTAGTCCAATGAATACGACTTAATAAGACTATAAGTTAATTTGTGAAACTTTAATTAAATAAACATGTTATCATAAGTTGGTTAAATAAACATTTACAATACTTCATATATATAAAAATGGAATGAACCAGAGTGTTTTTGATTTAAAAACGAAAGACCTAATTCTACTCCTACAATAATTGGGGGCTCAACCGGGATCCATTTTATATGAAAGTTGTGTAAATACATTGAACACAATCATCAAATTGTGTGGCAATATATTAGAAATCAACAGTGACATTTGATGACAAATTATGCGTACTGACGAAATTACGCATTAGAAAATGGCATAGATGAGAGCGACCGAGATCACACGAAAGTAGCGGTTCAACAGCAGAGTCAGAGGATAGCAACGATAAGCGAGAGAGAACGCTTAGAATTGCTAAAGAGAGAAAAGTCAACGCATCAGAGACAGCGAATGAAGACGAAGTTTCGGGAGCGAAACATCAGGTCGAATTCGCTTATTGCAACGACGTAATTACGCTGCAGAATTGCTAAAGAGAGAAAGGTCAGCGCATCAGAGACGGCGAATCGAGACGAAGTTTCGGGAGCGAAACATCAGGGCGAATTCGTTTATTGCAACGACGTAATTATGCTGCAGAAACTGGACTAGAGATTTTGCGACACAGTTTGTTAAAGACGAAGAACAAAGCAGAGGCGGAAAGTGTGCACCAAGTGCGCACAACGGATAAAGAAAATCTACGAAGCAGAGGCGATACACACTAGCTGTGTGTGTATACAACGCTGGAATTGTGTGCGACGAGTGCACGCAACAACAGAGACGTAATTGCCACGCAGACGAGAGACGAAGAGTTGATAGAGGAGACTTCGATAATACGCAGTCACATAAGTTTGGTAATAAGTATACTAAATTGAGAGTTTGCATATTTTAAATCATTTGTAGGTTATTGATATTGATTTTTATTTACACATTATTTTTATTTACACATTAAGGTAAATTTTAATTCTTTTGTAAATAACTAAGTTTAAAATAACATTTTTAAGTTAAGTGTAAAAAAGAAATGCTGCAAGAAGAAATCACACAATTAACAGTAGCAGGGTTAAAAATTAAGCTTAGAGAGTTAGGATTATCAACCCAAGGACTAAAGCAGCAGTTACAGAATCGCTTGCTGACTCATTTTGGAATAGATAGACTCAACGAATCAGTGTACAAAGATTCTATATCTGATAATTTAGAGGATAGAGTAGCGCCAGTTAAAATAAACACAATGTCGTTCACACTGAAAGATATTCAAGATTCCTTAGCAGATTTTGACGGCAGTAACCAGAGCAATGTCACCGATTGGCTGACAGACTTTGAAAGTATAGCTGTTACTGTACAATGGAACGAGTTGCAGAAGTTTATATATGGGCGACAATTATTAAAGGGAGCAGCTAAGTTGTTTGTAAATAGCCAAGATGGTCTTACAAATTGGGCAACACTTAAAGAGGCTTTATCAGAGGAGTTTACCGTGAAATTGACAGCCAAGCAGATACATAAACAGCTAGAGAACAGAAAGAAAAAGGCGAATGAATCATTAATAGAATACTATTATACAATGAAAGGTATTGCTAAAAAATCTAATCTAGATGAAGAGAGCATTATTGAGTACATTATCGAGGGTATTCAGGATTCGAAACAGAACAAGATGGTACTATATCAATCAACTGATTTGAAAGAATTGAAAGAGCAATTGAATGTTTATTCAAAGATATCTGTAAGTGTGGAACATAAACCAAAAGCAAAACAAGAGAAAGCAGAAACTTCAGGTAGTGGAAAAAAAGAGTTTAGATGCTTTAAATGCGGAGACAAAGATCATTTAGCTAGAGATTGCAAAAAAGAACCAGTTTGCTTTAAATGTCATAAGCCAGGACATAAGGCAAATCAATGCGATGCTACGTATACCAAAGTGGAGAATTCTGATAGGAAAGCGAAGGCTAACATACAGCAGTTGACACAGGCGATGTTTAATAGAGTGTTCAAAGACGTTCAAATTGGTAAACAGGCAATATCAGCTGTTATAGATACAGGCAGTGATATCTGTACCATAAGCGAGAATTTATATAAGAAAGCCTATCCTGTCAGGTTGAATCCAGATGTTAAAGAGCTCGTTGGTATAGGGAACTCGAAGATTTACACTTTAGGATCGTTTGAAATTGACACACAGTTGGATCGTATTCCAATAAGAATATGTTTTCATGTAGTGCGAGATATTGATACTCTCTATAGTGGTGTTATTGGCAACGATGTTTTTGAGTTTGTGGACGTCACGATTGGTAAAAACGGAGCAACTTTTTGTCGCAAAAATAATGAATTGTCAGGGCTAGTTGATGATGGTATCCATGCAGACGCAACTACTTTAGGCTTGGAAGAAGTAGATTTGCAGGAAGCTTTACACCAGATAAACTTAGCACATTTGCAAAAAGAGGACAAGGAGAAAGATAAACTGTCCGCAGAGGCAGTTGATGACCAGGAGGACGGCACGCCTGTGGTGCGCAAGAAGGCCAAAACCAAGATTGGTAACAAGTTCAAGAAGGAGAACTCATTAAAGCCCAATAATGACGAGGGTGATGCTTGTGATCCGGAGGATAATCGAGGAAAGAAGAAGAAGGGCAAGAAGCGCATAACCAAGAAGGGCGAGGAGAAGGAACGCAAAAAGATGAAGCGCAAGAAGAGTGTAGGTAGAGTTCAACAGTTTATTAATTCATCACCTCCCAGAAGCACGAAAATATCGCCTTTTAGAATTTTAACAGGATTGGAAATGAGGATAAAGTATGACAAACAACTCAAAGATATTTTAGATGAAGACATGCTAAATGAGTTACAGGAAGAGAAGGACGAGATCCGTAGAGTAGCTAAAGAAAATATAGCAAGTATTCAGACAGAGAATCGTAAGGCATTCGATAAGAATAGAAAAAATGAGAAAGAGTATAAAATTAATGATTTGGTTGCTATCAAAAGAACGCAGTTTGGCCCAGGATTAAAGCTTAAAAGGAAGTACTTAGGTCCGTACAAGATCGTAAGAAAGCTAAGGCATGGCAGGTATGCAGTAGAGAAAGTTGGAGAAGAGGAGGGTCCTAATAAGACAAATACTGTGGCAGAGTATATGAAAGAGTGGTGTCCATAATGCGGGACGATTATGAATGTAGGATGGCCGAATGTAGGAATTAAGAATTAACATAGCTGTAAGAGAAATGAATTAACATAGAATTAAAAGCGAACGAACTAGATGAGCGAGTGAATCAGAAAAGTTAACAAGCTAGTGAGCGAATTAGAACAAGGGGGTAGAAGTGGAAACTTGAGTGAAGACAGACGCGTGTGATCGCAGCAAAAGTGAAAATTAAACGAAAAGTAAAGTTATGGAATAGAAATAATTAGTCCAATGAATACGACTTAATAAGACTATAAGTTAATTTGTGAAACTTTAATTAAATAAACATGTTATCATAAGTTGGTTAAATAAACATTTACAATACTTCATATATATAAAAATGGAATGAACCAGAGTGTTTTTGATTTAAAAACGAAAGACCTAATTCTACTCCTACATATATGTAGTCACAAAATGTTGGCAAGAGAAGAACACGACTGGGTAGTTTTAAGTTCGAAACCAGAGTGAAGTTTATTATAAAAAGAATCTTTCCTCGAGCTCTGTTTATCATTCTAATATATAAGTACACGAGGTGACCTCCGCTTCGCTGCGCTATTAGGAGCTGTGTGGAGGAACGCTTGCTTCGCTCACTTCCCTCGCTTCGCTCACCTCTTTCGCTGCTCGTGCGCTCTCCCACGCGCGCTTCCCCCAAATAATAAATAATAAATAATAAATAATAAATAATAAATAATAAATAATAAATAATAAATAATAAATAATAAATAATAAATAATAAATAATAAATAATAAATAATAAATAATAAATAATAAATAATAAATAATAAATAATAAATAATAAATAATAAATAATAAATAATAAATAATAAATAATAAATAATAAATAATAAATAATAAATAATAAATAATAAATATTCGTGGTGCTTGGTATCCAGATAATACAAATTTCCATATCTCTTAGCATGCAACCACTCCGTGTTGGTTTTCACAACGACTGCATCATTTTACGAAAATGCACCTCAAAACCTTTTTCTGTAATTTTTGATACGGATAATAAGTTTTGGCGAAGATCAGCTACGTGTAACCCTTCCCTGAGTGTAACGCTCTCTGGCTTATTTTTGTTTTGATTTTTACGTTCACATCGCCGATATCATTTACTTTTGTTTTATCCCTGTTCGCCGAGTGCCACGTCTTATCGTTTTATACCCGCCTACCCGAAGGGCAACAAATTTTGGTACGCACAATACTAATCACCATCTTAATGAATAAACTGAGCGTTCTAGGTTTAAAATTACGCTTGAAAATTGTTTTTTCGATTTACGAGGGCGGAAGGGGGCGTGGCAAAAATCTGAAACAAACTTGATCTGCGTGCAACAATAAGACACACTGTCCCGAAAAGTTTGTTGCTGTATCTCTTATAGTCTCTGATATCTAGGTGTTCACACGGACAGACAGACGGACAGACGGACATGGCTATATCGTCTCGGCTGTTGACGCTAATCAAGAATATATATACTTTATGGGGTCGGAGATGCTTCCTTCTGCCTGTTAAATACATTTTCGGTCGGCACAAAGCCATAATACCCTTCTACCCTTTGGGTAGGTGGGTATAATAAAAAACACAGAAGTTATTAAGATATTACTTTTATAAGGCGTTACCACGGGCAGCTGCATCTAGCTAGTTGCTATGACACTCCGCGATATAATAATGGTTTTCAATAAACCAACTAAAGTTCCGCCAAGCTAATAATAATCGGTGATAGGGCCGGTTTCTCGTACATTGCAAGAACTATTTTCACCATTTAGGAGGTATGCCATATATGTGTTATTTAGTGGTGCATCGGTATAATGGTCTTCACCACACAGGAATGCATCATCCAGCTTGGGGCATTTATGAGTCATCTGAACTGTCTTATTATTAACATTATAAGCTAGATAATTTGGAGTTATTTCAAAGTATGAATTGTTTAAGGGATGTATACGGGTTGTTTAAAAACTGGGACTTTGATGCTAAAAATTATCTTTTGTTCATAGCTTTGTGTGTTCATTTTTAGGAAATCGTATATCTTTTTGTTCGGTTTTAATTGTAATATTTTGTACTCTCAGTATTATCTTTAATTTACTTATTTCTTGTTGATTTAAATGATTAAGGAGTAATTCGATATTATAATTAAGTCTATTTAAGTATTGTATTTTTTCCAAGAGGGTATCGTCACTAACCATCTGAGAGATAGACTGGGCTTTTCATGAGAGCCTATTCGGCCACACTATTTTATTGCGATGCTGCACACGAACATGTTGGGTCGTAGGACGTTGCTGTCCACTGACAAATATCTGCATAAAACCGGTTTTGGTTGCGACGGCGTACGCCGCATTCGAACGTGCACACGTTCGATGTTAGTCGAAGCTCTAGTATGTACACTAGTCGGCATATATATTTTGACAAAAGCAATTTCATACTTTCTGATGTTGCTTTGCTTAGAACCGTTAAATAACGGAGCAAGAATGATGCGAAAAACAAAGAGCTCTATGCTCTATGCCTGCCAAATTTTACATTGCTAACCTTTTGCATTCTCTTTCTGCTGATAAGAATGCACGCAACAATGAACGACAACGAATTTTTGGGTGGCATAAGTATTTTGACGACACTTTTGTATCAATTATCTCTCGCGTTTTGTCAAGTGCACATCAAAAATTTCTCTTAGATAAATTTTGTTATTATTTTATTATCACAAAAATAAAATACTGACAAATAATAATTGGAAACCATGGGGAAAACGGCCGAGTTAAGCTGCATTGTTAGAGCTTCTATAATAGGAAAGTTTGAAGCTAGCGCTGCCGTAAAAGACATAGCGAACGAATTCAAACAGTTCATTACCAAATAAACAAATTTAAAAAACATAATTCGGTCACTAACTTGCCGAGATTGGGTGCCAAACGAAAAACAACGACGAATGAAGACAGACTTCTTGTGCGTAAATTTAAGAAAAACATTTATCTCAAGCCTCAATCTGCTGCAAATGAATGGAATGAGATGTCAAATACAACAATAAGTGAACGTACTGTTCGGAGACGATTGAAAGACGCAGGAATCAAGACATACCGAACAAAGGAAATATCTTACATCTCTAAGGTGAACAAATTGAAGAGATTGGCTTTCGCAAAGGAGCATCTGCACAAGCCCAAAGAGTTCTGGAGAAGCATTCTGTGGACAGACGAAAGCTCCTTTGAGTATAATTCCTCAAGGCAAAAGGTATTTGTTAGACTGCCAGTGGTGCAACGACAAAAAAATATGCCCATTTGTCAAACAGTGAGCCATGGCGGAGGCTCTGTCATGTTTTGGGGATGCATTTGTTACAATGGTCTGGATGACTTGGTTCCAATTGAAGGCTCGATGAACCAAGGGCAATATTTAAGAGTGCTAAACGATAACGCTTTCCCTTCCGGAGACAATCTTATCGGGGAGTCATTCACACTGCAGCAGGATAATGCACCATGCCACAAAAGCAGAATGATCATGACATTTTTGAAAGATGTTGGTGTCAATACTCTCGACTGGCCACCACAAAGTGCAGACTTGAATGTCATTGAGAACGTGTGGTCCCTTTTGAAGCGCAAACGAATTGCATCTTTGCATAAAAGCAAAGAAGAAACAATTTGTGAGGTCAATTCCCTTTGGAATGAGGTATCCTTGGAAATCCTTCAAGCTTTGGTAGACTCAGTTCTAAGACGCTATACATTTTATTAATTACAATCATATTTTTAATCCTTTTTTATGATTTAAGTGTTATTTGATTGATAGAAATCACTCGTCAAAATAATTATGCCAACTGTTGAAATTTAATTTAATTCATATCTTTTAAGTTTTCATGAAATGATTCTTCCTTAATTATTTTTAAGTTTGTATTACCGTAATTTATAAACAAAAAAAACAGCCAATAAAAAGTTCTAAAAAAAAACACATCGCTTTGATTTCGTCAAAATATATATGCCGACTAGTGTATGTGTGATTATATGTTTAAGCGTTTTGTACTGCAGCTGCGTTCTTGAATATGTTTGTGAATATACAAATGTTTATGCAAAATTCAGTTGTGTTGAGCTATAAGCAAATTTTGTGTATTCGATTTGCAGCTAGCACCAATTGTTTTTATTTTGGTTTCTTGTCTTGTGCCCTCCCCTTACCATTGTTTTCTTCGACATCGTATTGTGACGAATTGTGTACTGCTGCTGGTAGTGATTTTGTTGATTTGATTTTTTTACTTTTGCTGGCGTGTGCCGACTGCACCTGTCGATCTTGTTTGAATATTGCGTTATTATTATCAATTTAGAAGTATAGACATATTATATTTAAATTTCAGCATATTTTATTGCGAGTTTATATATGTACATATATAATAACTCGGAATAAAATATGTTGAAATTTAAATATAATTTGTCCATACTAATTATTTACTAATAATATCAAGTCATGTCAAAATATTCAAAGACAGGTGTAATCGGCGCAAGCCACTCCGCGACATAATAATGGTGTTCAATAAACCAACTAAAGTGCCGCCAAGCTAATAATTTCGAGCAAAGAAAATTGATATATTATTTTGGTATTTTTTAGTATATTTTTTTAGTATTTTTTCAGTATATTTTTGAAAATTTTGATTGTAAAATTGGGTGGCGGGTATCTCACAGTCGAGCTAACTCGAATGTAGCTTTCTTACTTGTTTTAATCTCCGTATCATCAGTAATTTCATGGTAAAAGTCAAACATCTGATAAGTTTGAATGTACTGTTGCCAGAAAAGTAGGTTTGGTAAGCCTGTTCAATCATTTGAAAGATATGGTCGGGGGCACATGTTTTTTGGTTTTAGCGACTGCTTTCAACGTATTGACAGTCAGGTTTGCAGAATTCCCTCCTAAGTTTGTGCTTAAACGGGGTTAGGGTGGTGTTTGTGTTTGATGATTTTATGAAAAGGAGCTGAATATTAAAGTCATTAAAGGGTTTTTCCGAAATAAGATAAATGGTTTGGGGTATCCGTAGTGCTTCGTTATGGTTGACAGAAGCTTCTGGATGACTGAGAGCATCAGTGATTACATTCTGTGAACGTTTTTTATAAACGACTTCAAAATCGTACTCCATCGAATTATTTTGTAAGTCTTAATAGTAAATCTTTTGCCAAAAAGATAGGATCTGAAGTATTGGACTGCCCATATAATGGTTAGCATTTATATCATCTAAGTAAACTAGGCAAATGGATCCAATAAGGTCTCTAAAAATATTATCCATTACCCTTTGGAAGGTGGCTGGAGCATTTATTAGATCAAACGGCATTCTAATGAACTCGTAATGGCCTCCCTCTACTGTGAAAGCAGTTTTGGGTGTGTCATCAGAATTCATTTCGATTTGGTGGAATCCACTTGCTAGGTCAAGTGTAGAGACGTATCTGGCTCTGCCCAATCGGTCTACGTTGTCCGCGATGTTAGGTATGGTATATCTATCGGATGTTTTTTTCATTGAGCTTCCTAAAATCAATGACAAGACGCCATTTTTGTTCTCCTGTAGGGGAAGAGTTTGGCGGTGTCGTCTGTCGAGTATGGTATACCTTCAATTGGGTCCTCGAGATACAACAATTGATCTGCCTCGCTATAGTTTGTAATTACGAAATTGGTAGTGTTGTTTTTCGAGTTATAAATACTACCTGAGATTATTATGTCATCGTTTATTGTGATTGAATTGACGTAGAAATCACCCCCTTGGTTTTTACTGGTAGTGGCAAAATAGTTGTGTGTCCAGAGATATTAAATATGTTTGAAGTTAAGTTATTATGGGTATGTATAGGTATAACAGTATTTGGAGTTTTAAGTTTTAGGTTAGGTAAATCTATTTCTGTTCGTAAGTAGGATAATAAGTCCATTCCTATCAGGCCGTCGAAATAAGAATGGAATTTGAAAGGGAGGAGAACATTTCGCCCGTGATTTGAAATTCAGGTGGGAATGGGATAGATACGTGTTGACAAATTGTAAAACTGTTTAAGGCCGTTTTGAGTGTTATAGGGGTTTTTAAGGGTTCACAGGGTTCAGAATTAACATATTTTTGGTCAATAAAGGAGTGCGTGGAGCCTGTGTCAATTAGGAAATTAAGGGGGCTTGTCTGAGATAGTTAAACTTCTAAAACTTCAAAACCGTTTTTATGTAGTTAATTGTTGGTGGGCAGCAACGTCTTACGACCCAACATGTTCGTGTGCAGCAATTCAGGTGGGAATGGGATAGATACGTGTTGACAAATTGTAAAACAGTTTAAGGCCGTTTAAGGGCACACAGGGTTCAGAATTAACATATTTTTGGTCAATAAAGGGGTGTGTGGAGCCTGTGTCAATTAGGAAATTAAGGGGGCTTGTCTGCGATAGTTCGATTTTTATGCGTGGCTGGGCTTATGTATCCTTATGTATGAGGTTGTGAACGAATTGGACGACCTATTTTAGTTGAAATTGAGTACGGTGCCCTACGGTCATTACGATCATTCCATCCTTTTGGGTTGTTGTTGTCGTCGTTACTATTTCGACAACTGCCTTAAAGACTGGTTATCCGAGAATTTACTAAGCTCGCCTAACAAACTGGCTTCACTTTTTTTTACTCGGAAGTGTAAGCTAATTCTTCGCCGCTTCGTCGGCCCCATCAATGATTTTGTTTCTGATGGTTCTCAGAGTCAGGAGACCATATGGTGTTTGGTCTGCTCCCCTGATGAGCATCAGAATTTCTTCTACGCTAGTGATAAACCTATTCAATTGTCGGGGAGTACCATCAAAGGTCGGCAAATGTTCGACGAATGCCATAATGTCTTTGTGTTTAAACGTAGTCGAAATTACGGAGCTAATGTGGCAGTGGACGACAAGGGGGATGGAGTGGGACGGGCCGTATCGTTTCTTGAGTCCATTATAGGATTCGAGGGGGAATTGACTTGGGTTCTTCAGAAATTGGGGGAAGGGGCGTGTAGGCTTCCTAGTGTTTGGTGAAACCCCTACAACTGAGCGTGTAGTCTTCCTAAGGTTGTAAACAAACTTTTTGACATTAAGTTTGAAATTATATTAATATATTATGGTCAGGAAATAATGAACAAATTTTCTTACTTCCGTCTTAATACCAGTGTATATATGTGTGTATGGAACAAGGTATATGTATATGTCGACTCTCTTTTTTTCTACATACAATGTTTTATTTGTTTTGTATATGCATACATGAGCGTAGCGGCACTTTGTAAGAAAGCGGAAGGCAGAGCAGCTTGACGATACTCAAACGTTTACTCCTTAGGTCGGCTCCTCAGACGTGGGTGCGCAAACACCCATGCAGCTCTGCTACAACTGTGGCATACAAGATGAGGTCTGCTTGATTTGAAATGTATTTTTTTTTCCTTTTCTTCTTTGTTGATGTAAGGAGGCTTCAGCGATACATTTGTTTATACCACAATGGTATAATGATCGTCGTTTGATTTCACACCACTGCGGTAGTATTGTACGTAGCCGTATGTGAGTGAATACGATAGTGTATTTGGGACATACATATATATATATCCAACGTTGGCTTGATGATCGACGTTTGATTTGTATCACACTTTGGATCGACATAAGGTATATCTTGTTTCTTTTTTCACATGTTTACTTACAGGTGAGTAAGTTCGATGAGGGAGGGCATCCTACCGGCTGCGCCAGTTATCAACGTGGTCAGAGGGTGGGAGCTGAAAAGTATCCTTCGCTTGGTGAGCGTGAGTTATCAACGTGGTTGGTGAGTTGTTGGTTATATATATGTAGTCACAAAATGTTGGCAAGAGAAGAACACGACTGGGTAGTTTTAAATTCGAAACCAGAGTGAAGTTTATTATAAAAAAGAATCTTTCCTCGAGCTCTGTTTATCATTCTAATATATAAGTACACGAGGTGACCTCCGCTTCGCTGCGCTATGAGGAGCTGTGTGGAGGAACGCTTGCTTCCCTTCCCTCGCTTCGCTCACCTCTTTCGCTGCTCGTGCGCTCTCCCACGCGCTTTCCCCAAATAATAAATAATAAATAATAAATAATAAATAATAAATAATAAATAATAAATAATAAATAATAAATAATAAATAATAAATAATAAATAATAAATAATAAATAATAAATAATAAATAATAAATAATAAATAATAAATAATAAATAATAAATAATAAATAATAAATAATAAATAATAAATAATAAATAATAAATAATAAATAATAAATAATAAATAATAAATAATAAATAATAAATAATAAATAATAAATAATAAATAATAAATAATAAATAATAAATAATAAATAATAAATATTCGTGGTGCTTGGTATCCAGATAATACAAATTTCCATATCTCTTAGTATGCAACCACTCCGTGTTGGTTTTCACAACGACTGCATCATTTTTACGAAAATGCACCTCAAAACCTTTTTCTGGCTTGAAATTTGTTTTTTTCGATTTACGAGGGCAGAAGGGGGCGTGGCAAAAATCTGAAACAAACTTGATCTGCGTGCAACAATAAAACACACTGTCCCAAAAAATTTGTTGCTGTATCTCTTATAGTCTCTGATATCTAGGTGTTCACACGGACAGACAGACGGACAGACGGACATGGCTATATCGTCTCGGCTGTTGACGCTAATCAAGAATATATATACTTTATGGGGTCGGAGATGCTTCCTTCTGCCTGTTAAATACATTTTCGGTCGGCACAAAGCCATAATACCCTTCTACCCTTTGGGTAGGTGGGTATAACAAAAAACACAGAAGTTATTAAGATATTACTTTTATAAGGCGTTACCACGGGCAGCTGCATCTAGCTAGTTGCTATGACACTCCCGCGATATAATAATGGTTTTCAATAAACCAACTAAAGTGCCGCCAAGCTAATAATAATCGGTGATAGGGCCGGTTTCTCGTACATTGCAAGAACTATTTTCACCATTTAGGAGGTATGCCATATATGTGTTATTTAGTGGTGCATCGGTATAATGGTCTTCACCACACAGGAATGCATCATCCAGCTTGGGGCATTTATGAGTCATCTGAATTGTCTTATTATTAACATTATAAGCTAGATAATTTGGAGTTATTTCAAAGTATGAATTGTTTAAGGGATGTATACGGGTTGTTTAAAATTGGGACTTTGATGCTAAAAATTATCTTTTGTTCATAGCTTTGTGTGTTCATTTTTACCAAATCGTATATCTTTTGTTCGGTTTTAATTGTAATATTTTGTACTCTCAGTATTATCTTTAATTTACTTATTTCATAGCTTTATGTGTTCATTTTTAGCAAATCGTATATCTTTTGTTCGGTTTTAATTGTAATATTTTGTACTCTCAGTATTATCTTTAATTTACTTATTTCTTGTTGATTTAAATGATTAAGGAGTAATTCGATATTATAATTAAATAACGGAGCAAGAATGATGCGAAAAACAAAGAATATATTTTTAGCTCTATGCCTGCCAAATTTTACATTGCTAACCTTTTGCATTCTCTTTCTGCTGATAAGAATGCACGCAACAACGAACGACAACGAATTTTTGGGTGGCATAAGTATTTTGACGACACTTTTGTATCAATTATCTCTCGCGTTTTGTCAAGTGCACATCAAAAATTTCTCTTAGATAAATTTTGTTATTATTTTATTATCACAAAATTAAAATACTGACAAATAATAATTGGAAACCATGGGGAAAACGGCCGAGTTAAGCTGCATTGTTAGAGCTTCTATAATAGGAAAGTTTGAAGCTAGCACTGCCGTAAAAGACATAGCGAACGAATTCAAACAGTTCATTACCAAATAAACAAATTTAAAAAACATAATTCGGTCACTAACTTGCCGAGATTGGGTGCCAAACGAAAAACAACGACGAATGAAGACAGACTTCTTGTGCGTAAATTTAAGAAAAACATTTATCTCAAGCCTCAATCTGCTGCAAATGAATGGAATGAGATGTCAAATACAACAATAAGTGAACGTACTGTTCGGAGACGATTGAAAGACGCAGGAATCAAGACATACCGAACAAAGGAAATATCTTACATCTCTAAGGTGAACAAATTGAAGAGATTGGCTTTCGCAAAGGAGCATCTGCACAAGCCCAAAGAGTTCTGGAGAAGCATTCTGTGGACAGACGAAAGCTCCTTTGAGTATAATTCCTCAAGGCAAAAGGTATTTGTTAGACTGCCAGTGGTGCAACGACAAAAAAATATGCCCATTTGTCAAACAGTGAGCCATGGCGGAGGCTCTGTCATGTTTTGGGGATGCATTTGTTACAAAAGTCTGGATGACTTGGTTCCAATTGAAGGCTCGATGAACCAAGGGCAATATTTAAGAGTGCTAAACGATAACGCTTTCCCTTCCGGAGACAATCTTATCGGGGAGTCATTCACACTGCAGCAGGATAATGCACCATGCCACAAAGCAGAATGATCATGACATTTTTAAAAGAGGTTGGTGTCAATACTCTCGACTGGCCACCACAAAGTGCAGACTTGAATGTCATTGAGAACGTGTGGTCCCTTTTGAAGCGCAAACGAATTGCATCTTTGCATAAAAGCAAAGAAGAAACAATTTGTGAGGTCAATTCCCTTTGGAATGAGGTATCCTTGGAAATCCTTCAAGCTTTGGTAGACTCAGTTCTAAGACGCCATACATTTTATTAATTACAATCATATTTTTAATCCTTTTTTATGATTTAAGTGTTATTTGATTGATAGAAATCACTCGTCAAAATAATTATGCCAACTGTTGAAATTTAATTTAATTCATATCTTTTTAAGTTTTCATGAAATGATTCTTCCTTAATTATTTTTAAGTTTGTATTACCGTAATTTATAAACAAAAAAAACAGCCAATAAAAAGTTCTAAAAAAAAACACATCGCTTTGATTTCGTCAAAATATATATGCCGACTAATGTATGTGTGATTATATGTTTAAGCGTTTTGTACTGCAGCTGCGTTCTTGAATGTTTGAATGTTTGTGAATATACAAATGTTTATGCAAAATTCAGCTGTGTTGAGCTATAAGCAAATTTTGTGTATTCGATTTGCAGCTAGCACCAATTGTTTTTATTTTGGTTTCTTGTCTTGTGTCCTCCCCTTACCATTGTTTTCTTCGACATCGTATTGTGACGAATTGTGTACTGCTGCTGGTAGTGATTTTGTTGATTTGATTTTTTACTTTTGCTGGCGTGTGCCGACTGCACCTGTCGATCTTGTTTGAATATTGCGTTATTATTATCAATTTAGAAGTATAGACATATTATATTTAAATTTCACCATATTTTATTGCGAGTTTATATATGCACATATATAATAACTCGGAATAAAATATGTTGAAATTTAAATATAATATGTCCATACTAATTATTTGCTAATAATATCAAGTCATGTCAAAATATTCAAAGACAGGTGTAATCGGCGCAAGCCACTCCGCGACATAATAATGGTGTTCAATAAACCAACTAAAGTGCCGCCAAGCTAATAATTTCGAGCAAAGAAAATTGATATATTATTTTGGTATTTTTTAGTATATTTTTTTTAGTATTTTTTCAGTATATTTTTGAAAAACATATTATTTTGATTGTAAAATTAGGTGGCGGATATCTCACAGTCGAGCAAACTCGAATGTAGCTTTCTTACTTGTTTTAATCTCCGTATCATCAGTAATTTCATGGTAAGAGTCAAACATCTGATAAGTTTGAATGTACTGTTGCCAGAAAAGTAGGTTTGGTAAGCCTGTTCAATCATTTGAAAGATATGGTCGGGGGCACATGTTTTTTTGGTTTTAGCGACTGCCTTCAACGTATTGACAGTCAGGTTTGAAGAATTCCCTCCTAAGTTTGTGCTTAAACGGGGTTAGGGTGGTGTTTGTGTTTGATTATTTATTTATTAAAGGAGCTGAATATTAAAGTCATTAAAGGGTTTTTCCGAAATAAGATAAATGGTTTGGGGTATCAGTAGTGCTTCGTTATGGTTGACAGAAGCTTCTGGATGACTGAGAGCATCAGTCTTAATAGTAAATCTTTTGCCAAAAAGATAGGGTCTGAAGTATTGGACTGCCCATATAATGGTTAGCATTTATATCATCTAAGTAAACTAGGCAAATGGATCCAATAAGGTCTCTAAAAATATTATCCATTACCCTTTGGAAGGTGGCTGGAGCATTTATTAGACCAAACGGCATTCTAATGAACTCGTAATGGCCTCCCTCTACTGTGAAAGCAGTTTTGGGTGTGTCATCAGAATTCATTTCGATTTGGTGGAATCCACTTGCTAGGTCAAGTGTAGAGAAGTATCTGGCTCTACCCAATCGGTCTATCTTGTCCGCGATGTTAGGTATGGTATATCTATCGGATATGTTTTTTCATTGAGCTTCCTAAAATCAATGACAAGACGCCATTTTTGTTCTCCTGTAGGGGAAGAGTTTGGCGGTGTCGTCTGTCGAGTATGGTATACCTTCAATTGGGTCCTCGAGATACAACAATTGATCTGCCTCGCTATAGTTTGTAATTACGAAATTGGTAGTGTTGTTTTTCGAGTTATAAATACTACCTGAGATTATTATGTCATCGTTTATTGTAGAAAAACACAGAAGTTATTAAGATATTACTTTTATAAGGCGTTACCACGGGCAGCTGCATCTAGCTAGTTGCTATGACACTCCGCGATATAATAATGGTTTTCAATAAACCAACTAAAGTGCCGCCAAGCTAATAATAATCGGTGATAGGGCCGGTTTCTCGTACATTGCAAGAACTATTTTCACCATTTAGGAGGTGTGCCATATATGTGTTATTTAGTGGTGCATCGGTATAATGGTCTTCACCACACAGGAATGCATCATCCAGCTTGGGGCATTTATGAGTCATCTGAATTGTCTTATTATTAACATTATAAGCTAGATAATTTGGAGTTATTTCAAAGTATGAATTGTTTAAGGGATGTATACGGGTTGTTTAAAAATTGGGACTTTGATGCTAAAAATTATCTTTTGTTCATAGCTTTGTGTGTTCATTTTTACCAAATCGTATATCTTTTGTTCGGTTTTAATTGTAATATTTTGTACTCTCAGTATTATCTTTAATTTACTTATTTCATAGCTTTATGTGTTCATTTTTTAGCAAATCGTATATCTTTTGTTCGGTTTTAATTGTAATATTTTGTACTCTCAGTATTATCTTTAATTTACTTATTTCTTGTTGATTTAAATGATTAAGGAGTAATTCGATATTATAATTAAATAACGGAGCAAGAATGATGCGAAAAACAAAGAATATATTTTTAGCTCTATGCCTGCCAAATTTTACATTGCTAACCTTTTGCATTCTCTTTCTGCTGATAAGAATGCACGCAACAACGAACGACAACGAATTTTTGGGTGGCATAAGTATTTTGACGACACTTTTGTATCAATTATCTCTCGCGTTTTGTCAAGTGCACATCAAAATTTCTCTTAGATAAATTTTGTTATTATTTTATTATCACAAAATTAAAATACTGACAAATAATAATTGGAAACCATGGGGAAAACGGCCGAGTTAAGCTGCATTGTAAGAGCTTCTATAATAGGAAAGTTTGAAGCTAGCGCTGCCGTAAAAGACATAGCGAACGAATTCAAACAGTTCATTACCAAATAAACAAATTTAAAAAACATAATTCGGTCACTAACTTGCCGAGATTGGGTGCCAAACGAAAAACAACGACGAATGAAGACAGACTTCTTGTGCGTAAATTTAAGAAAAACATTTATCTCAAGCCTCAATCTGCTGCAAATGAATGGAATGAGATGTCAAATACAACAATAAGTGAACGTACTGTTCGGAGACGATTGAAAGACGCAGGAATCAAGACATACCGAACAAAGGAAATATCTTACATCTCTAAGGTGAACAAATTGAAGAGATTGGCTTTCGCAAAGGAGCATCTGCACAAGCCCAAAGAGTTCTGGAGAAGCATTCTGTGGACAGACGAAAGCTCCTTTGAGTATAATTCCTCAAGGCAAAAGGTATTTGTTAGACTGCCAGTGGTGCAACGACAAAAAAATATGCCCGTTTGTCAAACAGTGAGCCATGGCGGAGGCTCTGTCATGTTTTGGGGATGCATTTGTTACAAAAGTCTGGATGACCTGGTTCCAATAGAAGGCTCGATGAACCAAGGGCAATATTTAAGAGTGCTAAACGATAACGCTTTCCCTTCCGGAGACAATCTTATCGGGGAGTCATTCACACTGCAGCAGGATAATGCACCATGCCACAAAAGCAGAATGATCATGACATTTTTGAAAGAGGTTGGTGTCAATACTCTCGACTGGCCACCACAAAGTGCAGACTTGAATGTCATTGAGAACGTGTGGTCCCTTTTGAAGCGCAAACGAATTGCATCTTTGCATAAAAGCAAAGAAGAAACAATTTGTGAGGTCAATTCCCTTTGGAATGAGGTATCCTTGGAAATCCTTCAAGCTTTGGTAGACTCAGTTCTAAGACGCTATACATTTTATTAATTACAATCATATTTTTAATCCTTTTTTATGATTTAAGTGTTATTTGATTGATAGAAATCACTCGTCAAAATAATTATGCCAACTGTTGAAATTTAATTTAATTCATATCTTTTAAGTTTTCATGAAATGATTCTTCCTTAATTATTTTTAAGTTTGTATTACCGTAATTTATAAACAAAAAAACAGACAATAAAAAGTTCTAAAAAAAAACACATCGCTTTGATTTCGTCAAAATATATATGCCGACTAATGTATGTGTGATTATATGTTTAAGCGTTTTGTACTGCAGCTGCGTTCTTGAATGTTTGTGAATATACAAATGTTTATGCAAAATTCAGTTGTGTTGAGCTATAAGCAAATTTTGTGTATTCGATTTGCAGCTAGCACCAATTGTTTTTATTTTGGTTTCTTGTCTTGTGTCCTCCCCTTACCATTGTTTTCTTCGACATCGTATTGTGACGAATTGTGTACTGCTGCTGGTAGTGATTTTGTTGATTTGATTTTTTACTTTTGCTGGCGTGTGCCGACTGCACCTGTCGATCTTGTTTGAATATTGCGTTATTATTATCAATTTAGAAGTATAGACATATTATATTTAAATTTCAGCATATTTTATTGCGAGTTTATATATGCACATATAATAACTCGGAATAAAATATGTTGAAATTTAAATATAATATGTCCATACTAATTATTTGCTAATAATATCAAGTCATGTCAAAATATTCAAAGACAGGTGTAATCGGCGCAAGCCACTCCGCGACATAATAATGGTGTTCAATAAACCAACTAAAGTGCCGCCAAGCTAATAATTTCGAGCAAAGAAAATTGATATATTATTTTGGTATTTTTTAGTATATTTTTTTAGTATTTTTTCAGTATATTTTTGAAAAACATATTATTTTGATTGTAAAATTGGGTGGCGGATATCTCACAGTCGAGCAAACTCGAATGTAGCTTTCTTACTTGTTTTAATCTCCGTATCATCAGTAATTTCATGGTAAAAGTCAAACATCTGATAAGTTTGAATGTACTGTTGCCAGAAAAGTAGGTTTGGTAAGCCTGTTCAATCATTTGAAAGATATGGTCGGGGGCACATGTTTTTTGGTTTTAGCGACTGCCTTCAACGTATTGACAGTCAGGTTTGAAGAATTCCCTCCTAAGTTTGTGCTTAAACGGGGTTAGGGTGGTGTTTGTGTTTGATTATTTATTTATTAAAGGAGCTGAATATTAAAGTCATTAAAGGGTTTTTCAGTAGTGCTTCGTTATGGTTGACAGAAGCTTCTGGATGACTGAGAGCATCAGTCTTAATAGTAAATCTTTTGCCAAAAGATAGGGTCTGAAGTATTGGACTGCCCATATAATGGTTAGCATTTATATCATCTAAGTAAACTAGGCAAATGGATCCAATAAGGTCTCTAAAAATATTATCCATTACCCTTTGGAAGGTGGCTGGAGCATTTATTAGACCAAACGGCATTCTAATGAACTCGTAATGGCCTCCCTCTACTGTGAAAGCAGTTTTGGGTGTGTCATCAGAATTCATTTCGATTTGGTGGAATCCACTTGCTAGGTCAAGTGTAGAGAAGTATCTGGCTCTACCCAATCGGTCTATCTTGTCCGCGATGTTAGGTATGGTATATCTATCGGATATGTTTTTTTCATTGAGCTTCCTAAAATCAATGACAAGACGCCATTTTTGTTCTCCTGTAGGGGAAGAGTTTGGCGGTGTCGTCTGTCGAGTATGGTATACCTTCAATTGGGTCCTCGAGATACAACAATTGATCTGCCTCGCTATAGTTTGTAATTACGAAATTGGTAGTGTTGTTTTCGAGTTATAAATACTACCTGAGATTATTATGTCATCGTTTATTGTGATTGAATTGACGTAGAAATCACCCCCTTGGTTTTTACTGGTAGTGGCAAAATAGTTGTGTGTCCAGAGATATTAAATATGTTTGAAGTTAAGTTATTATGGGTATGTATAGGTATAACAGTATTTGGAGTTTTAAGTTTTAGGTTAGGTAAGTAGGATAATAAGTCCATTCCTATCAGGCCGTCGAAATAAGAATGGAATTTGAAAGGGAGGAGAACATTTCGCCCGTGATTTGAAATTCAGGTGGGAATGAGATAGATACGTGTTGACAAATTGTAAAACTGTTTAAGGCCGTTTTGAGTGTTATAGAGGTTTTTAAGGGTTCACAGGGTTCAGAATTAACATATTTTTGGTCAATAAAGGAGTGCGTGGAGCCTGTGTCAATTAGGAAATTAAGGGGGCTTGTCTGAGATAGTTAAACTTTTAAAACTTCAAAACCGTTTTTATGTAGTTAATTGTTGGTGGGCAGCAACGTCTTACGACCCAACATGTTCGTGTGCAGCAATTCAGGTGGGAATGGGATAGATACGTGTTGACAAATTGTAAAACAGTTTAAGGCCGTTTAAGGGCACACAGGGTTCAGAATTAACATATTTTTGGTCAATAAAGGAGTGTGTGGAGCCTGTGTCAATTAGGAAATTAAGGGGGCTTGTCTGCGATAGTTCGATTTTTATAAAAGGGAGTGAAGGGAAATGCGTGGCTGGTCTTATGTATCCTTATGTATGAGGTTGTGAACGAATTGGACGACCTATTTTAGTTGAAATTGGAGTACGGTGCCCTACGGTCATTACGATCATTCCATCCTTTTGGGTTGTTGCTGTCATCGTTACTATTTCGACAACTGCCTTAAAGACTGGTTATCCGAGAATTTACTAAGCTCGCCTAACAAACTGGCTTCACTTTTTTTACTCGGAAGTGTAAGCTAATTCTTCGCCGCTTCGTCGCTTCGTCGGCCCCATCAATGATTTTGTTCCTGATGGTTCTCAGAGTCAGGAGACCATATGGTGTTTGGTCTGCTCCCCTGATGAGCATCAGAATTTCTTCTACGCTAGTGAAACAAATAACAAATAACAAATAACAAATAACAAATAATAAATAATAAATAATAAATAATAAATAATAAATAATAAATAATAAATAATAAATAATAAATAATAAATAATAAATAATAAATAATAAATAATAAATAATAAATAATAAATAATAAATAATAAATAATAAATAATAAATAATAAATAATAAATAATAAATAATAAATAATAAATAATAAATAATAAATAATAAATAATAAATAATAAATAATAAATAATAAATAATAAATAATAAATAATAAATAATAAATAATAAATAATAAATAATAAATAATAAATAATAAATAATAAATAATAAATAATAAATAATAAATAATAAATAATAAATAATAAATAATAAATAATAATAAATAATAATAAATAATAAATAAATATAAATAAATAAATAAATAAATAAATAAATAAATAAATAAATAAATAAATAAATAAATAAATAAATACATACACTCAACTTTTTGATCACGCTCATGGTGAGTGGGTCTTAGAAAATGAGATAACTGTTGAATACGGGCTCTGATCAATGGGTCATTTATTTCAAAAATGCATCAATAGACAACTAATGATATAAAATGCATTTTGTTGAGTTTAGAAATATTTAATAGGAAAAAATAAATTAAAACTAAAAAAATCCGCGTGATCAATTAGTTGACTCACACCAAAATATTGACAAAAGTATTTTTAATATTTTGTATACCCTCCCTTGCTTGTTAAACAGCATTTACTCTATTGGGCATACTATTGATAAGGTTTTGGCAGACATTTTGACTTAAATTATTCCAAGTCGTTTCTACCACGCCCCACATCTCATCCATTGTGCAATTTGCATTCATTTTATTGCTCAAGCAGCGCTTGATTTCGATCCAAAGGTGCTCAATGGGGTTTAAGTCTGGTGATTGAGGTGGCCAATCGAGAACATCAAAGTTATTGTCCGCAAGCCATTTTTTAGCCTTCTTAGAGGTGTGCTTGGGATGATTATCCTGCTGGAAAATTACATTTTGGACCTCTTTTCCCCATATACCCAAGCTTCCTTTCAGACCGTTCTCCAAAATAGCAACGTACTGCTCTGCGTCCATCCGTCCGTGAACCCTGACCACTTTGCCTACACCTTCTCGAGTCATACAGCCCCATATCATCATGCTTCCGCCACCAAACTTCACCGTAGGCATGATATGGCGGTCTGTGAGCTGCTCGCCTTTGGTTTTCCAGACCCATTGCCGTCCATCCGAGTTTATTTTATTAATCTTTGTTTCGTCGGACCAAATTACTTTATTCCAGTCATCAGCAGTGAATTTCTGGTACTTTTTCGAAAAATTTAGCCGCAGCAATCGATGGCGATCAGTAAGCAAAGGTTTTTTTACTTTGGCCCGTCCATGGAAATTGTTTTTGCGCAGCATTTTTCGAACCGCTTCCGGAGTTACTTCAATTCCATGATTTTTCCGCAAGTCCTTATTGACTTGCACTACATTATCATGCACTCCCATTCGAATCTGCCGTAAAACAATTCTTTGAATGGGCTCGGTCAAGACTTGCTTTCGGCCGGGCTTGTTTTTTTTCAGCTGGTTCCCTCATATTTTTGCGAATTTTGGACACCATTCCAACTGATATGCCCATCTGCTGTCCAATTTGACGGTGACTCATCTTTAGGTTGATAAGCCGTTCTGTCTCTTCCGTAATAAAACGTGGTATCTTAGACATCTATGAAAAACGTTATAATTTACGGTTTTTCTAATAATTCCTTGATTAATCTCTTTCTAAATATCAGCTTTCACAAATTCAAATGTAAAACAATCAAGAAAAAATGTCACCACAGACTTATTTACGGCTTAAAACACAGAAAGCGTCTAGCGTCAACTAATTGATCACGCCACCTTCTGTACTTAAGCTCTCATTATTCACAAAATAACGGTACATTCCTAACAAAAATTTGTTTTTTCCATTGCTTGTCTCTGAGTGCATTCCAGGAATGAGCTAGCTTTCGCTCAGCACCTGCATTCAAAAGCTATCTCACTCTAAAGAGCTTTTTAACATAAGCGTGATCAAAAAGTTGAGTGACTGTACATAAATACATAAATACATAAATACACAAATACACAAATACACAAATACACAAGTACACAAATTCAGGTACCATCCAATCTTTTGAAAGGGTGAAAGGCTTAAAGGTCGTGGACAGACCAAAAATCATCCTCTCACCGATTTGGTGCCTAAGCAGAGGCTCTGGTGTCCGAGTAGAGGCGGATTAAACCTCCAACGAAGTCAAGGAGAAATCCTTGACCCACGTGGGGAGCCCTTTCAAAAGTTGGAGTTGGAGTCCCTGTTAAGATACCTGTAGGCCTGTCTATAATATACTAGATGGACAGCCCATCGGGGGCAATGCCCCCGACGCCAATGACCCCTTCAGGAGGAGCTACAGATTATCGAGGTCCCCCACCAAAGGAGTTGGACTTTCGGGGCAAGGAGGCGGAGATATAGTCCCGACGGTGACGGAGGCTGTGCCAGCAGGGCCTCAGCTGTCGTTACCAGGCGACCACAGTGCAGCGGTTGAAGTTGAGCGTTCGACTCCCTCAGTTGCAGCGGACCCTGCTAATATTCAGAATATGATGGATCATATTAGCGTGCCATCACGGAAGGCGGGAACGAAGTCTCCATCGCTATCGCCTCATCGGTCTACGGATTTGACTTCGGCGCTCCATAATGAGGACCTGAGGAGTATTCTAACCAGGATGAATGGCTTAATTAGCACCCTGCTATCCGCTTTTGAGACTCAACGGCACGTCACCAGGGAAACGAAGGGCGTATTAGTTGATCTATCGGCGCTCAACATCAGAGCTATGGAGCTACAAGCGGGTACCGCTAATAAGCCTCCCAACAGGAGTACGGCCACTCAGACGGAGGCACAAAAACCCAAGCGCAGCCAGCTGGAGGCATCCAAGCAGGCACAACCGAGTGTTCACGCGCCTAAACCGATCAGCGGCACATCAGTCGCCAAGGTGTCCGGCAAGGCGTCAACCACAGGCAAGGAGCCCAAGGCTGTGAGCTACGCGTCCGTCACCAAAAACGATGGCAAGGACGGAGAGTGGGCTAAGGCTAAGCCAAAACGCCTGCGCAAAAAACCGGAGGCGCTTATATTGAAAAAAACGGGCGAGACTACCTACGCGGATATGCTCCGGCAAATGAAAGCGGATCCGAGCTTCAGCGAACTAGGCAAACACGTTCGTAAAATAAGGAGAACGCAACAGGGTGAATTGTTGCTAGAGGTAGGGGGAAAAGCTGCGACAAGCGTCCCCAAATTCAGGACTGAGCTGGAAGCGACGCTCAAGGATATGGCCTCTGTGCGCACAGGTGCGCAAAGAATGGCGTTAATCTGCAGCGGACTGGATGAGGCGACTACTGTAGAGGACCTACACGGCTCCCTAGTCTCACAATTCCAGGGTATCAACCTACAACCCGATGATGTGAGAGGTCTGCGCAGGATGAGGGACGGAACGCAGGTGGCCTCGGTGCTAATGAGCGCGAACGATGCTATCACGGTCATCAAGCGTGGGGTCATTACCGTGGGATGGTCACGATGCCGAATCACCCTGGATGTTCGGCCTACGAAGTGCTACAGGTGCCTGAGCTACGGCCACCGTGCTGCCGGCTGCAAAGCGATTGATCGCTCAGACTGCTGTTTGAGATGCGGCGAACGAGGCCATAAGGCTAAGAACTGTAATGCCGCGCCAAAATGCTTTATCTGCGGCAGCGAGACGGATAGGAACCACATGACGGGTAGTTATGCGTGCCCAACCTACAAGGCGTGTGCAAAGGGAGTTAAGAGCCAACAAAATGGATCATATTAACATTATCCAGCTCAATGTTAATCATTGCTCTGCTGCCCAAAGCCTCCTGGCCCAGACAGCGGTGGATCGCAATGCAGACGTCATGCTCCTTAGCGAACCCTACCTCCCGCGTGGTGGATACTCATCATTGTACCTGGATGAGTCGGGCAAAGCGGCCATCAAGTGTTGCAGTTCACTCAGCGCTCAGGAACTGGCAACCACTCCAATGCGCGGCATTGCATACACGAGGCTCAAGGGGGTGCATATGTACAGCTGCTATGCTCCTCCTAGCGACAGTCTGGACCAGTTCGAAGAGATGCTCGACGTACTGGTGAGTCATGCTAGAGGGCTCAAGCCCACGGTCATAGCAGGTGACTTCAATGCCTGGGCATCTGAATGGGGAAGCCGGAGCTCTAACTCCAGAGGGCGCGCTCTAATAGATGCCATGATACAGCTTGACCTGGTTCTGCTGAATGACGGCCGTAAACCTACGTTTAACAACGACAGGGGGACGTCTTTTATTGACGTCACCTTTGCCAGCAGAGGGCTAGTGTCGAATGCCAACTGGATGGTCCATGACGATACAACGCTGAGTGACCATGCGCTGATCACGTTCAGTGTCCGTCCACTGTGCAGAACACACATCCAGCAGAATAGACCTCGGCAAGCTGGGACGTGAGAAAACTCGATTACGACATGCTGTCGTTCCATATGGAGTCAATCGAAATATCTAACGGACCAGCAGAATCAATGGCGGATGAGCTCACGAAGCTGCTAGTAGCAACGTGCGATGCAACTATGCCACGGAAGAGGAAGCCAAAGCGTAAGCCTCCGGTATACTGGTGGAGAGCCGCCTTACATCAGCTGCGGGCGGAATGTTTCACGGCTCGGAGACGTGCGCAACGGGCCAGAGGATCCCATCATTACGCGGAACTTCTAGCTGCTTTCAAAACTAAGCGCGCGGAATTTAAGCACGGCATATCGGCTGCCAAAGCGCGGGCCTACAAGGACCTACTGGAATCTGTCGATGACGACCCCTGGGGTCTGGCATATAAGATTGTGCGTAACAAGATGACTAGGAGGGGGAGTACTCCTGACGATCCGGAAACACTGTCCAGTATAGTTTCCGAACTCTTCCCCACGCAGATCAGCCTATGGCAACCCATGGTAGAAACACCTACCTCTCCCTTTCCGGATATCTCCGTAGACGAAGTCGCTGAGGCAGCCAAGCGGATCAAGCGCAACAAGGCTCCAGGCTTGGATGGAATCCCGGCTGTTGTTGTCAAGGCAGTGGCGTTAGCCAGACCGGAAGTGTTTAGGGAAACTTTCCAGCAGTGTCTCCTGGACGGGGTCTTCCCTATGCGGTGGAAGAGGCAGAAGCTGGTTCTACTGCCGAAAGGTAAGGGGCCGGCAAACGAGGCCGGCAAATACCGCCCACTATGATTATTAGACATAGTGGGTAAACTGTTTGAACGCGTCCTCTATGCCCGGATACCGAGAGCATAGGTGGCCTAAATAACCATCAGTACGGTTTCCGTAAGGGGAGGAGCACCCTTGATGCACTCACGGCGGTGATAGGCATTGCCAAGAACGCTCTAGAAGGCGATAGATGGCTGGGAGGCAGGAAGGAGTACTGCGCAATCGTCACGCTCGACGTTAAAAACGCTTTTAACTCGGCAAGATGGCCTAAAATCCTAGAGGCAATGCGCAGGATGAGAATCCCAGAATACCTGAGGATCACCATAGGAAGCTACCTTAGGGATCGTGTCCTTTGGTTCGACACAGAGGCGGGCCCAAGAAGCTACCGAGTTTCGGCTGGTGTTCCCCAAGGTTCGGTGCTTGGACCGATCCTGTGGAACATCATGTACGATGGAATCCTGAGCATTTCAAAGCCCACTGGAGCTGAGCTACATTGCTTTGCGGATGATGTGGCAATAACAGCTGTAGCCAAAACTATTAATGATCTGCAAACCACATGCAACCAGACAATTAGAGCTACAATTGACTGGCTCGAAAATGCTGGACTACGGATTGCGGCGCATAAAACCGAGGCGATGCTACTAAGTAGCAGAAAGAAAGTGGAGCGCATGCTGGTCTCTGTAAACGGAACACAAATTACCTCGGCAGGCTCATTGAAATACTTGGGAGTCCTGATCGACCGCAGGCTAACTTTCCAGGACCACGCTGACCACGCGAGTAGGCCTAATATGGGGGGTCCCAGATACCCGGCCAGGAAACTGCTGGTGGCTGTGGTAAAGGCAACGCTGCTGTATGCTGCGCCCATCTGGAGCACTGCCACCAAGCGAGTGTCTTATCTTAAAGGTACTCGATCGGTGTGGCGGTCTATGGCCCTCAGGCTCATCAGAGGCTTCCGGACGGTTTCAGAAGACGCTGCGATGACTCTGGCATGCATGCCGCCTATAGACCTGGAAATTAAGGCACTTGGCCTAATGCACCATGGAGCTGACCGACGAGAGGCCCAAGTGTGGCTGCTCAGAGAATGGCAGGCCAGATGGCAATCGGCTCAACGGGGGAGGTGGACTTACCAGTTCGTCCCTGATTTAGCAGTGTGGGCAGAGTGTGAGCATAAAGTCCTGGACTACCACCTGACCCAATTCCTGACGGATCATGGATGCTTCCGCAATTATTTGTTCCGGTTCCGCCACGTGGAGTCAGCACAGTGCCTATTCTGCACAGACGACGTTGAAACAGCAGAACATGTTCTGCTGCACTGTTGCAGGTTCCAGGTGGAAAGAGAACAGTTGGTGGCGCTGTCCGGTGCCCCTCTCAGCTCAAGAGGTCTTTTGGACAAAATGCTGGCGAGCAGAGAGGCATGGGAGGCAGGACACCGCATCATAATCAGCATAATGAAGCGGGTCCGAGCTGACGAGATGGACAACAGACCTGGCGTCTAAAAGTGGAGACATATTCCCGTGGGGTGGCGGGATAAGAATACCACCTCAGCGGACTCGGCTTGTCGTAGAAGGCGACTAAGGAGCCGTTGTAGGCGACAACTTGGCCATGGATATAGGAAGGGACTGCGAAATGGCATCACATCCTGCACACCTAAGTCGTACCTTGACTGGCAGTCCCGGTGAGTGTGACAAGGACTGGAGAGCGTACGGAGGTTTTTGTTTAGTACGTAGGCATAACCCTACTTGGAGGGTTATGAATCGTGCATGCCATCTATAAACGGTAGATGGTATCTTTAGAAGATTTTATTTTCCTCCATACACGGTTAAATAAAAAAAAAAAACATACATACATAAATACATAAATACATAAATACATAAATACACAAATACACAAATACATAAATACATAAATACATAAATACATAAATACATAAATACATAAATACATAAATACATAAATACATAAATACATAAATACATAAATACATAAATACATAAATACATAAATACATAAATACATAAATACATAAATACATAAATACATAAATACATAAATACATAAATACATAAATACATAAATACATAAATACATAAATACATAAATAAATACATAAATACATACATTAATACATACATAAATATATACATAAATATATACATAAATACATACATACATAAATACATAAATAAATACATAAATAAATACATAAACAAATACATAAATAAATACATAAATAAATACATAAATAAATACATAAATACATAATCATAAATACATAAATACATAAATACATAAATACATAAATACATAAATACATACATAAATAAATACATAAATAAATAAATACATACATAAAATTTCAATTTAAAAAAAAAAATAACAATATATAAATTTAATTAAAAACGTATATTTACGAAAAAAAAATTTTTAATTGCATTTGCATTTAGAATGTTTTGAAAACAATTTTTATTAACACAATTTTTACAAAAGATAAATTACTTAAAAAAAAAAAAAAAAACGGTCTGATCAACCAAAAAAAAAAAAAAAAAAAAAAAATAAATAATAAAAATATATATTAATAAATAGAAATAAACATTTAAATCGGAATAACTACGCGAATACTGCGTTATTCTTTTTAAAAGGGGAGGTGTAGAGTATTCAAATACCTACATTATCATGTTCAATGAATAGCTAATGAACGAGCGCATATTGGCGACTCAAGATGTACATGTACATAAATACATGTGCATCATTACATAAAGAACAATGAGTGCAATATAAGCGACTCAAAGCATGAGTAACAATGTACATATATATATTGTACATATGAACATTGAAGTGCCTTCTGCACAACTCATGCTCCAAACATATGAATATGAATATACATACATAAGCGCAACAACATTGTCGTTGCATAAATATACAACGGCAATGTCGCGAATAAAGTAATTGGAGCCTGCGGTTCAAGCCTTCTGCTTGAACGCGGCGTACATACATACGTATGTACATGCATGCATACCTACAGTTATGCTGACCGCGCGTTTCCCACGCAGCGCTAGCCCGCTATGAATATATACATATATTCAAATATACATGAACATTCCTCTTAGTACCTAAGTACATAATTACGAACATAAGTGTTAGATATAAGAATCAGAGCTTGCACGCTCACATTTTGAACTTGAATAAAGAAGTCTAAAAACGACAATCAAACGGCACGGATGTGCCCTTGTCTATCAAAATCGATTTAACTCGTAATAATCTTATCACAATACATACATACATACATACATACATAAATACATACATACATACATACATACATACATAAATAAATACATAAATAAATACATAAATAAATACATAAATAAATACATAAATACATACATAAATACATAAATACATAAATACATACATACATAAATACATACATACATAAATACATAAATACATAAATACATACATACATACATACATACATACATACATACATATATAAATAAATACATACATACATACATACATACATACATACATACATACATACATACATACATACATACATACATACATACATACATACATACATACATACACACATACACACATACAGATGAAGTGAGTGAATTTTTCGGCGTACGGACGTGTTTTTGACCGACTCCGCCAGAAATTCTGAAACCAGAAGTTATTGGCGTATATTTGTGCTGGGTACCGCGTGTACTTACCGGAGAGTGTGGACAGTGCGGCGTGGCAGAGGAGAGATCACTTGCCGGGCATTTTTGCCGGCAATCTGAACTTTTTTCTTTTGTTGGATATCTGCGTCGCTTCGTGAGTCCGCACTTTTTTCTTTCTTTTCACTTATCAGCTGTGGACGAGGGCTGGACTCACCCCGAGTGCACCAGCTGTTGAGAGTGACCAGATCATCAGCCTGAAGACGTAAGCCCGGTAGAACTTGCTGCATACCTCCAGGAGCAACGTTTTTCCTAGGGCATACTTTCAGGAGCTACGTCTTCTCAGGGCATACTCTCAGGGGACGGCCTGAATTCAGCTACCACCCAATCTTTCAGAAAGGGAAAGGCTCAAAGGTCGAGGACAGACTAATAATCATCCTCTCACCGCTTTGGTGCCTAAGCAGAGGCTCTGGTGTCCGAGTAGAGGCGGAATAAACCTCCAACGTAGTCAAGGAGAAATCCGTGACCCACGTGGGAGCCCCTTTCGAAAGTTGGTGTGCTAGTTGAGGTATCCTGATAAGGTATCTGGAGGCCGGCTACATTATTATAATAGATGGACAGCCCAGCGGGGCAATGCCCCCGATCCCAATGACCCTTTCGGAGAGTTCAAGACTATCGAGGTCCCCCACTAAAGGTGTTGGTGAAAGGAGCCGGAGACACGGTCCCGACTGTGACGGGCGCTGTGCCAGCAGGCTCTCAGCCGTCAATATCAAGCGACCACAGTGCTGCGGTTGAGGTTGAGCTTTTGGCTCCCTCAGTTCCTGCGGACATTGCTGCAAACCAGAAGCCGATGGATCTCATTAGCGTGCCATCGCGGAAGGCGGAGCGAAGTCTCCATCGGTATTGCCTCATCGGTCTTTGGACATGACCACGGCGCTGCAGAATGAGGACTTGAGGAGCATCCTGGCCAGGATGAACGGCGATTAGCACCCTGCTATCTGCTTTTGAGACCCAGAGGCATGTCACCAGAGAGACCAAGGGCGCTATAGTGGATCTATCGGCCCTCAACATCAGAGCGATAGAGCCACAGGAGGGTACCGCTAATAAGCCTACCCCCAGGAGTACTGCCACCCAGACTGAGGCACAACTCCCTAAGCGCAGCCTGATGGAGTCATCCAAGCAGGCAAGGCCTAGAGTGCGGGTGCCAAAACAGAGTAACACCACACCAGTAGCCAAGGTGACCAGCAAGGCGTCAACCACAAGCAAGGAGCCCAGGCTGTGAGCTACGCGTCCGTCATCAAGAACGACTGCAAGGACGGAGAGGTGGGCTAAGGTGTAGCCAAAACGCCTGCGCAAAAAACCGGAGGCGTTAATGCTGAAGAAAACGGGCGAGACTACCTATGCTGACATGCTCCGACAAATGAAAAGTGATCCGAACCTCACCGAATTTTGGCAAGCATGTTAGGAAAATAAGGAGAACGCAACAGGGTGAACTACTGCTGGAGGTAGAGGGCAAAGCAGCGTCTAGCGTCCCCAAATTCAAAAGTGAGCTGGAAGCGATGCTCAAAGATATGGCCTCTGTGCGCACAGGTGCGCAGGAAGCAGCACTAATCTGCAGCGGCCTGGATGAGGCGACTACAGCAGAGGACTTACACGGCTCCCTAGTCTCCCAGTTCCAGGGTATAAACTCCAACCCGAGGATGTGAGAGGTCTGCGCAGGATGAGGGGACGGAACGCAGGTGGCCTCGGTGCTGATGGAGCGCGAACGATGCTATCACGGTCATCAAGCGTGGATTCATTACCGTGGGATGGTCACGATGCCGAATCACCCTGGATGTTCCGCCCTCCAAGTCCTACAGGTGCCTGGATTACGGCCACCGTGCTGCCGGCTGCAAAGCGATCGATCCTCAGACTGCTGTCTGAGATGCGGCGAACGGGGCCATAAGGCTAAGGGCTGTACGGTCGCGCCAAAATGCCTTATATGTAGCAGTGAGGCGGACAGAAACCACATGACAGGTGGCTATGCGTGTCCAACCTACAAGGCGAGTATTAAAGGAGCTAAGAGCCAACATAATGAACCATATTAACATTATCCAGCTCAATGTTAATCATTGCTCTGCTGCCCAAAGCCTCCTGGCCCAGACAGCGGTGGATCGCAATACTGATGTCATAGCTTCTTAGCGAACCCTACCACACTTATGGTGGAAACTCGGCGTTGTACCTGGATGAGTCGGGTAGAAGGCGGCCATCAAGTGTTGCAGCCCACTCAATGCGCAGGAAAGGTCGACCACTCCAATGCGCGGCATTGCATATGTGAGGCTCCAAGGGGTGCATATCTACAGCTGCTATGCTCCTCCTAGCAACAGCTTGGACCAATTCGAGGAAATGCTCGATGTACTAGTGAGTCATGCTAGAGGGCGCAAGCCCACGGTCATTGCTGGAGACTTCAATTCCTGGGCAATCGAATGGGGAAGCCGTTGCTCCAACTCCAGAGGGGCGCGCATTAATGGACGCCATGGTTCTGCTTGACCTGGTTCTGCTGAACGACGGCCGGAAACCTACCTTCAACAACGACAGGGCGTCTTTTATAGACGTCACCTTTTTGTCAGCAGAGGGCTAGTGCCGAATGCAAACTGGATGGTCAGGATGACATAACGCTGAGTGACCATGCGCTGATCACCTTCAGCATCCGTCCACTGTGCTCAACAGACAACCTGCGGAGTAACTCCCCTCGGCAAGCATGGGACGTGAGGAAACTCGACTACGACATGCTGTCTTACCAAATGGAGTCTATTCAAATACACAACGGACAAGCCCGAACAATGGCGGATGAGCCGACGAAGCTGCTAGTAGCAACGTGTGATGCAGCTATGCCAAGAAAAGGAATGTAAAGCGTAAGCCTCCGGTCTACTGGTGGAGTGCTGCCTTACATCAGCTTGCGCAGGCGGAATGCTTCACGGCACGCAGACGCGCAACGAGCAAGAGGATCCCCTCATCACGCGGAGCTACTAACCAGTATTCAAAACTAAGCGCGCGGAGTTTAAAACGGAATATCGGCTGCCAAAGCGCGGGCCTATAAGAGCTAATGGACTGCGTTGACGACGACCCCGGGGATTGGCGTATGAGATTGTGTGCGAAACAAGCTGAAGAGGAAGGAGAGTACTCCAGATGACCCGGAGATACTGACCGGTATTGTGTCGAACTCTTCCCCAGGCAGACCAGCCTATGGCAACCAATGGTTGAATCACCCGCTTCTCCCTTTCCCGGATATCTCCGTAGGCGACGTTGCTGAGGCGGCCAAGCGGATCCAAGCCCAACAAGGCTCCAGGCCTGGATGGAATCCCGGGAGTAGTGATCAAGGCAGTGGCGATAGCCAGACCTGATGTGTTTAGGGATACTTTCCAGCAGTGTCTCCTGGATGGGGTCTTCCTATGCGGTGGAAGAGGCAGAAGCTGGTTTTACTGCCGAAAGGTAAGGGGAACGCTAATGTAGCCAGGGCTACCGCCCACTTTGCGCTATTAGACATAGTGGGTAAGCTTTGAACGCGTCCTCTATGCCCGGATAGAGGCAACCACCGAGCATACATGGCTTAAATAGCCAGCAGTATGGTTTCCGTAAGGAGGAGCACCCTTGATGCACTCACGGCGGTGACAGGCATTGCCAAAAAACGCGCTCCAAGGTGTTAGATGGCTAAGAGGCGGAAGGAGTACTGCGCAATCATCACTCTTGACGTTAAGAACGCGTTCA